>CAOLHI010002341.1:0-261850 GCA_948474755.1 Ctenosaura bakeri
CACGGAGCGACCATACACGTCGCCATCTTCTTCCAATCCCGAGTTCTTTCAGTCTTAATATTTCTTCTCTTGAGGTAGTTTGCTTTCCTGTTTTACTGAATGTGACAGAGACACACACCCTAGTGATCTAATTCATTTAAGCAAATTTTTAGTTTCAGTGTTAATTGGGAAATCTGGAAAGTTAGACGAAATTATCAGAAAAATTAGTAAATTAATAACTTGATGAGCCAATCCATGAGTTAATTCCAAGTTAATTCTTCTAAAAATGAAAAGTACAAATAGCTCAGCTGTTCAGAGGCTGAACCCAAGATGAGTCAACATAAAGGAAACTAATGTTTAGCTCTGGCAGTTCAGTGGAAAGAAAGTCCCTTTTCTCTTTATTTGTTTATCTAGCTACATCAAGCAATATAGCACAATATTCAAGAAAAAAAGTACTATCAAGGGTATTCAGGGTATTTATTTGTTTATTTATTAAGTTTACATCCCGCCATTTTCCTAAGATTAGATTCAAGGCAGCTTACAATGATATGAAAAAGATTAAGCTAAAATATTATTTTACAAAGGTTAAAAATTAAACATTATTATTTATGATTAAAACAGCTAAAACATAATTTTCAATAAAAGATTAAAAATACAGCACACCACTTTACAGACCACTAGTTATCCATAATTAAAGTGCAAGGGCCTGCCTAAATAAAAACATTTTCACCAGCCAGTGAAAAGAAAGTTGTGGCGGGGTTAACTGGATCTCCTGCCAAAGGGAGTTCCACAGCCTGGGAGCAGCCACAGAGAAGACTCTTCTGAGTCCTCACCAAATGTGCCCACAAAGGTGGTGGGACTGAGAGAAAGTTCTCCCCTGCAGATCTTAAAGTTCATAAGGAGACATGGTCTTTCAGATAGCCTGGACCCAAGCTGTGTAGGGCTTTAAAGGTCAAAACCAGCATTTTAAGTTATGTCCAGAAATGGAGTAGTAGCCAGTGGAGCTGTTTCAACATATTTAGCACAGGTAATCAGCCTTGGCTGTAACATTTTGGACCCACTTGTTTCTGAAGTGTTTCCAAAGGTAGCCCCATATAGACTGCAGTAGTCCAAACAGGATGCAATCAAGGCATGTGTTACCGTAGCCAGATCTGAATTCTCAAGGATCGAACACAGCTGGCATACTAGTTTTAACTTTGCAAATGCACTCCTAGCCACTGCTGAAACATGGGCATCGAGGTGCAGATCTGAATCCAGGAGTACACCCAAGCTGCAAAATGAGATTTCAGGGGAGTGCAAACCCATATAGCATCGGCTGACAGGGGGAGGCAGTGATGATTCAGAACTGGATCATTTTTGCCACCAGGAGAGGCCAATTCAAAGGTAACCTTGTGAATTAGTCAACAAGGTTGGTCAACACAGCAATCAGGCAGGCATTAGAATGTTTCTGAGGCTGCAGGGAGTAACTTGTTTAATTTAATTAGGGAAGAAGCACATACATACTATGGTTCCAGAGTCTTAAAAATCACTCCTGGCAACATTGTAGGAACTTGCAAAACAAAAAAGAATTTTCGAGAGAAAGTGTCTAGGTAATGCCAATTAAAGACGTAGTGCATGTTATACATTATATATGATACAATACCGTATCAGAGAGCCAGAAGGTCGAAGCTCCTCAGTAACATGCTGCAATATTTCTTACATTTAATGCCTCATAAAGATCTACCTCTGGCACATTCAAATGAATTTTTAGAAATACCACAATTTGACCCTTTCTAACATTTTGGAATGTTTTCAAGTTAAAAGCCCATATGTTTATTGCCACAACCAGGAAGAAAAAAAGTGAATTAAAAAAAAGGATGATTCAAGAAGCAAAGGGTTCTACTTGCATAAACTAAGGGTTATGATTGATTGGGGGTTATCAAACAAATCAAACTGTTTATAACTTGATAATGTAGCTGATCCTCAACAAATCACACTGTTTATAACTTGGTAATATAGCTGATCCTTTCACTTTGGGGATGTGATAATTTTTTAAAAAAAAGGATGTAGCAAGTTTGTTTCAAACTATAGCAATGTGGCTGAATTCTCACTTAAAAGTTAACTGCAGCTGGATGTATATCACAATTAAGAAGAAGGGCAGATGCTTAAAAGATCTGGAAAATAAATTCAGTAATTAGCAGAGGCTAATGAGAACAAATAATATCTAAAGCAGAATTAATATTCTTATATTAAAACAGAAGGGATGTGAGAAAAGGAGGCCCAAAGTAATCATAAAGTATGTGCAGAGAAACAAGGCAAATTCAGGATTATGGATGGCAACTCTAGATTGTCCCATTACTGGGAAACATTGGAGAAAAGTAATCATTTTTATTTCCCACAGTGTCAAAGACACTTGTGAACTTTTTTCCTGCAATAATGGGAAACTAAAACTTTCTGAAGAAAGCTATGGAGCTTCTCAAAATGTAGCACAGTCTTTTGAAAAGCTGCACAGCTTTCCCATGAAAGCTACAGAGCTTTCCAAAAAGATGAAGGGAACAAAGCACAAAACAATATGTTGTACAAGTTTAAATGTCGCAATAAATTTCTTTCTCCTAAGAAACAGAGGGAGGAGCACAAAATGGAATACAGTTCTCCCTCCACATTCACAGGTTTCACTTTCACGAATTTGATTATTCGTGAGGTGCCTGCTTGCCCTCCATTCTCCCACTCCCACCCATTCCCATCCCATCTGCTCCTCCCATTTTCCTTGCCGCAGGTGCGTGTGTGCCCCATGTGGGCAGCACAAAGGCTCAGGGAGGCCGATCATGAGTTCCCTGCACTCCTCGCACTGCCCTGTCGCGGGTATAGGCACGTCCTGTGTGGGTGGCATGAAGGCCCAGGGAGGCTGATCACCAGCTCTCTGCCTCCCTGCCCCTGCCTGGGTGGGTGCACTGGCTGTGCAGAAGTCTGTAGGGGGGGGCACTCTATTCGCGATTATTTGACATTCGTGAGGGATTTGTGTCCCTATCCCTCGCAAATGTGGAGGGCCTACTGTAATGCCCAGCTTTGAAAGCCATGGAGTTTTCTAGAAAGATGGAGAAAAAAGCACAAAGTGAAATAGCGCAGAGTTTTAAATGTTCCATAACTTTAAAATTATGCAAAATTAAATGCTGCACAGCTTTAAAACAGAAGGGGGAACTACATCCCTCATAGTGCAAGAAACACTACATTGCCTACAGAACAGACAAACAGTATATACAGAGAGATCACATTTTAACATGCAATTCTTTATTTGCATGTATTTTAAAAAATATTTGTGCAGTTTTCCCAAGTGCTCATGCTGGATGGCCCCTCCCGAAACTGCAAACCCCAGGATTCCATACGATGTTGAAAGTGGAATCATAGTGCTATAACAGGCTAGTGCGGAAATGGCCTCAGTCAGGAAATTGTTGACCAGCCATTTGATCACTATTCAGAATCTATACTCAATCTCTCTCTCTCTCTCTCACACACACACACACATACTCAGGATATCGACAGATAGAGATATATTTTGTTAACCAAACACATGACAAATTGCTTGAAGACAGATATAAGCAACTTCTAGGGGTATATAGGAAGAATCTACCGGAAACATCTCTCACCCAAAACCTGCCGTACTGAATGAAAACTGCTTGCATGTAACTCTGCTTGCGTTAGCACTGGATATGGTTCTTTATTGAAAACAGGCTATTGGTCAGTGACTACAGATTAAGAAAAATCTCACCTACTTTGTCTTACTGCTTGATCTTCTTTACCTACACCTCTTTTCTCCATTTTCTTCATCACTTTTATCTTCCCCAGCAGTGATTTATTATAAGCTACTAGTGCTTACCTTTAAGTATCCTTGACTTCCCCTTCTCTTCACTTTAATTTTCAGGAATAAATGTTTTCTCTGATCTTGGGCATTCTGTTCCAATTCTGCTTTCCAGCCATTTTCCCCATTTGCTGTCAGTTCGGCTTTGTTCTCCCTGCCATTTAATGCCATTAAATGCTTTGATGCTTGAAAATAAATGGGCCTTAGTGAGTTGTAAGGGGATGGTGGGATCATATGGAAAACAGTGTGCTATGAATGATAAAATGTTATTGTAATGAGCCTTTGACAAGAATGAACAGACATAGCTGCAAGATCACACAGTTGGCAGGCAGGATGAGAGTGTGGGGAAAAATGTTTTAATTAGCTAATTAGCTAAATGGCATCCATGTGCATGCTAATTTGCAATGTTACAACTTAAAAGGTACTGCAAATCCTACAGTTCCTTAGTCTTGGCAATTGCCAAGATGTGCAATTGTTTTTTCTATGCTCCTGAATAAAGCTTTTGAGACCCACTAAGCCTGTTCTCTGAACATGAAGCTAGCCTGTACATTACATCTGCACTGCACTACTGGGACTCGCTTCACTTAGCATTGCCCACTTGAAGAACCATGTGTTTACTTTCAGTCTTCCTAGTTTCCTGTCATCCCCATTTAGCCTCACCAGTCCTCATCTTCCTTTCTTTCACGTCATATTTTATGCTCTAATCCTTTATTTTTAAATCACAGCTATGTAAAGAACAAGTGAAAACAAGTAATTGGTTGAAAATAAATTGGCAGTCTACACGTTTTGATATACGCCTGTTTTTCATTTTTCCCTCCCAACAAATCCTGTTCTTTGCAAGACTGCACATTTTTACGGAATCGCATGTAAAGTATTATGCTGCTTTGGAGACTGCAAAGCTGCATAACAATACACAAGAACTTTCATTTTATGGAACCCATAATGTAACCAACCTATGAACTGTGCTCATAAAATCTACAGATTCAGTAAATTCTAACAGAAGTTTATGATGCCCCAGTCAATAAAGTCTTCATGGGAATAAACATCATGTTAGAACTGAGTTCCATGATAAAGGGCAAACTTCTCAAAAACTACCACAAAATCTACACAATGATTTAAGCTATTTCAGCTAATCTAACGAAGTCCCAGATTTAAATAAGGAAACAAGATTAAGTGTAGCTTCTGGAATTAATGCTCATGAGCACAATTCAGGACACATACCAGTTCTGGATAGTCCCAAGGAAATATTTCCCACAAGTTTTTGTGGCTGTCCCTATAGTTCCCACTATACCAATTATTACAATGTGTTAAACCACACTCTGTATTAGCTCCCCCTTGTTAATACTCCTGTACTTCCAATGGAAAAATCCTAAACAGACCTCACAAGAACTAAATACAACATGAAGTCTTATACTTTACCTACAAAATAGAATTTATTTTGAAACAAAAGTATTTGGATTTTTGTGCACAGAATTAACTTTCCATGGTCAAAACTTTCAGGACACTGTTCTACTACTTCAAAAGGTAACACTGCATGATAATTCAGGCAGGCTTCATCTTTGAATCTCTTAATTAATTCCTCACATCTGCCCTGTGACATATCTTTCTATGCAGTATATCCTAACAGTACCTAATGCTGGACAGTAAACTGGACGTATTACACATTATTTACCTTTTGTAAACCACTAGCTTCTGAATATCAAAACCATAAAAGGCAGCAAAATCTTCATAATCCTATAATTTAATTTTTTTATCTGACAAGAGTTTTTCTTTTTTCTTTTTTTTACAGCTTACAAGTAAATATTTATTCAGAGATTCTCAGACTGGGCCAAATGATATTTGTTTACTTAGCCCAGTGGGCCTATTTTCAGATCAGTGTGTATTTATGCCCGACCTTTGTGCCTGACAATAAGTGTTCAAACCAATTGTAGGGGACAATTCAAGATAGCTAATGAGAAATTGTTAAAACAAAATGGTGGTGTATTTATAAACCAAGAATAAATTTCAGCTATTTATTAGATCATAAGAATACCGGAAGATTTTACACACAAAAAATTCAAGTAGTGATCACACTGCTAATTACTTACAATAATTTTTTTTATTATTATTATTTATTTGTATCCCCGCCTCTCCATATGGATCAAGGCGGCGAACAACTTATAAATAGCATGCATTTCGAAACATTTCTATACATGCCCCCAACAAGCTGGGTACTCATTTTACCGACTTGCGAAAGGATGGAAGGCTGAGTCAACCTTGGAGCCAGGCAGGATCGAACTCACAACCTTGTGGCTTGCAGTACTGGCATTTAACCACTACGCCACCAGGGCTCAACTTAAATGATTTATTAGCTGGTATGTTTTAAGAAGTTTGATTGATGAGGATCCTACAACAATCCTGTCTAATAATTAGTTCTACTAATCATCAATGGCCATGAATCATTCTACTGTTGAATTTTATCTTGTGGGTTGTGTTCCATGACTTTTCATAGTTTCTTTTGTTTCACGTAATTCTAGCTGGGATAGTCGTGCTCTTCCACTGAGCACACAGCTTTGGGAGGGACACAAATGGAGCGGTGAGGGAGAAAGGAGACACCCGCCTAACCAGCCAGATCAACCCTGGAGTGACAGGTGCTGCAGCCAGATCGCCCTCACATCTCTTATCCTATATTCCATTATTTTCATGGTGAAAAATATTTACCATTCCCTTCTATGGATAGAAATATATGTCACATGTCTATGGGTAATATATGCAAAGCTGCTTAGAAAAAAGGGCAATTGGGAAATCTGGACATCTTGGTGGGAAAGAGACTCAACTCTTTTCCTGTCTGCCCTTCTCTCACTCCAGACCTCATCCTCAGCATGTTTCTTTTTAGGAGAGTTCAAATACAGTACCTACTGGCTAAAGGTACCACGAAATAAACAGTAGTCATATTTGATTCTAAGTGTTATTCATGGCAAAGGATTTAATGTTTTATTAGGTGTGGAACAGTAGGAAATATAAGGAAAGTTAAAACATATATTCCTCAGCTCAGAAGTCCAAATATTACCACTAAACTCTGGATAAATGCCACTTCAGTTTTGTTATTCTTAAACAGAACGAAGCCAACAGGAGCCAGCCTTTCCCTATGTGGTTAAACTCCACTACTCTTAAAGAATAGGGCACTGTTTTCGTCCTTTCCCCAAACTGAAGCATTGCTGTTTGCTTCCTAGAAATGCTGCAAAATCCTTGATTACTGCAGACCACAAGGTTTCTTCCATAACAACCAGTCTATTTTGAACAGTATGATTTCAAGTTTCCTCCAAAAAAAAGAGGAGGGTTTTTTGTACTGAACTCACTCCCTTCTTTTAGATATTTTCCTTATAATGTTTGATTGTGTAAGAAGCTCTAGCCTTTCTCTTTGTGAATGGCCTGAGAGAAAAATTATCAAAGATTAAGTTGACAGTGGTTCCGTTTTAACAAAGAAAATAATACCGTAACAGCGATATTCTTAAAAACTTACATATTTTTCCTCATGACATAGGTCCCTATGTAACTGAAATTTTTCAAAACAGACCAAGGTTGATAATCAAATATATCAGGAATTTTATTAAAAGGAAGGCAACACTCTACTCATGCTCTGAAGAAATTTTGTTGAACTCTGACAAAAAGAGTAAGATACCATGATGATTCATTTTTACAGATCTTTTTCACGGAAATGTTGCACAATTTTTTAGCACTGCACATAACGTTAAACAATAATCTAGTCAATATCTATCATCCTGAAAGCATGAGTGTCAATGAAGTCATATTGGGATGAGTCTGCTCATACAGAACCCGCCCTTGCCACATATGTATGTATGTATGTATGTATGTATGTATGTATTTGTATCCCGCCTCTCCATATGGATCGAGGCGGTGAACAACTTACAAATAGCATGTATTTCTATACATGCCCCCAACAAGCTGGGTACACGTTAACATTACACTAGCAAAGTGTGTGACTGCACGGTCTGAGGTATGTTTCTTGGGAGACCATGCTGGTTAGTGACTGAAACTAGAATCCCTCGCCTACAAAATCCATGCTGTTCTGTTGAGTTACTGTCCTACACAGTGAGAACGCCCTGTACTTCTGCTCCAGACAATTGTACTAGCTCGGTACTGGAGAAACAGCTATGGGAGAAGAAACCAGGTATGTGACAGGTTGCGCCAGCAGAAGAACCTCCCAGTTCCCATCATTTATCTCCTACTGTGTAGGTAAAGAATTATGGGGTAGTTAGTTTAATTCTCGCTTTTGCCAACCAAGCCAAGAACTGTATTATTGCTTGTCGGTGATGGGGGGACGACAAATCCTGTATTATGATTTGTGGCAGGGGGAAAAAATCCTGTATTGTGATTCAGGCTTGTAAGAGGTATAGCAAACCAGAAATCCTGGTCTGGACAACACTTTCTGATGCTCCTACTTGCAGGAAGAGGTAGATAACAAACAGGTGTGAATCTGTAGCATGCTCTTTTGAAAGGTAAGTCACAGTCTCCAGGAATCTCATTTACTTTTTTGTGTAAATCAGACTATTTTGTGGACTACCTTTTCCCTTAAAAATGTGCTTTCCCCACCACCACCAATGAAACTGATACTATGTTGCATGAAGAGTTCAAATAACACTGTTCCCACAATGAAGCTTGAGCCTTCGTTTCTGTGGCCCACGTATTTTCCATGTATTTCTACCCACTGGCACAATAGACCTGGAAGGGTGTGGTACTTTGATTAGCAATCTTTCGTTCCTTTTCTGACCCCAGAGATTTGCCCAGCAAGAAAGTGATTGCTTATAAGGGCTGCCCATGAACTCTCTGCCCCCAGTGGGATGCCACAATATTTGTGATGGTCATCGATGCCGCCTTCTGCACAATGACACAGATGGTCTGTACTGGGGAAGATGCTGCAAGAGGTAGGGTTGCACTGGCAGCAGCAGGATGACAGTTCTATTGTCAAATACTGATTGTGGTTTCAGGGTATGGTTCATGGAAGTTATCACCGCAAAGTAGGAAATCATTAATGGGTGGTGAAGGAACTGTCAACAGAGCACAAGCAATGGCTGTCAGTGTTGCTACATTGCTGAATGGTGTTGCTACCTCTTGGCAGCTTCTGGCTATGCTGCTCATTGAGCACTGGCCCATAATTCTGTTACCCCTGGCACAGCAACAAACATCTTAGTTGGGACACAGGTTCATATTTTCCATGATGCTGGCAGCCAATTCACAAAGGCATATTCTACACTGCTGTCTTATCTGCAGCAAATGCACTTGAAGATGAATGTGAAGAGTTTCAAATTTCCCACATACTCAATTAAAAACACTGAGTGCTGTGAAACTGTAACCTCCTGCCACCCCCACAAGGAAAGCAGTTCCTGGGAACAATGTTGTTTTGACCCTCTAGTCACTGCATACACCCACATTAAAAAAACAATAACATCATTTGGAAAGTACCTAAATTGAATGAACCCAACTCCAGCCGTTTGGTATTTATTATTAGATTTTTATTAAATTGGTACCTTGCCTTTCTTCCCTCCCTCATGAGATTCAAGGCATATCAAGTCATTTCATGCTCTGCATTTTGGGGGACCTGTCTCTTCTCTGTCAAATTCATTACAAGTGGTTTTGAGACAAATTCAGTCTTAATCAAAATGCAGGGTTTACTCTACAGGATTTAATGTATTCTAAAGCTTGTCCTGCCTTCTTTTTCCCCCTAATTGTTTATTCTCAGAGGCCCTTTGGTTTTAAGATTGTCTCCCAGACTAACTGGCCAGACCCAATAGCTCTATTCTCTACAACACTTCACATAAAAATGATGACATTTCTTCAACTGCTAAGTTGAAGTGCATAGAAGCCAGAACACTTCCTTCCTAAATGCTCCAGTTAGTCCAAAACATACACAGTCTAAAAGCAATAACAGATTATTGACTCTTTACAGCCATTTTTCCTGTAACAACTCCAAGCTTTGTTCAATCTCATTTATTTAAATTGGTCAAGGGACACAAAAATGTTGTAATTATCGCATGTTTGGGGAAAAACAATTGTTATTTCTAAGTAATGTTACTATGACAGAAGGATTCATTAGGGACATTATTCATATAATTATGTTTCATTCTTGGAATTTCTATTGTGTCCATGTTCCAAAAGGCAAATCAAGACAAGAGATTCTAAATAGTGAGCAACATCTGCAGTGGTTGAATACATACAGAAGGAACAAGTGATCAAAAAGGCCTCTGACTTGTTTAGTCCCTCTTTCTGCTTCCTATGGTGCTTGTCCTTGTCCTGAAAACCACATTGTTTTTACACTTTAAGGGCAAGTGCGAGCTGCAGTTTGTGTGTTCAGCTGAAACTTTGGCCAGAATCCTGTAGATGCACTATGCCAGTTGTTGCCCCTTTTCCAGGGTTGTACAAAGGTTGCAATGAAAGACAGACAAAATCTGCTGGCCCCAAGCAGCCTATTTCTCAAATGCTTCATTTCCTTCATGGTTCCTGCTACAGCCACCATCTACATCCACATAATGTACCAGCAAATTCTATGATTTGTCAATGGTTTCACAAGACCCAGGGAGGAGTAAAACCAGTAAACAAGAGGCAGGTATGCAAGAGGCCATTAGTCCTTAAAGGTCTGCTTGTGTGGTTTGTTGTTATGTCTGATCTAGCCTGGGGGTTGTGGCTTTTGAGATCTTCCATCAAAACAAAACAAAATCAGTCACTTTTTAATCTCTTATTAAAGTCACTTATTCGCCTAGGTAGTCCACTTTTCTCAACTAGCACTAATGTAGAGAAATGCATCAATATTCTTACTGTATGTTTCACTGTTAGGACAACATATGTGGCAATATCAAAAGCAGCCACTAAGCATGCATGTCAAATATTATGCATAAAAAGAAACTTTGCAGGAAGTGACATCTTTAATTAAAACACCAGTTTTGCACACTCCGGAGATTCATTGTGAGACAAAATGCATGTAGCACTGGAAATCTGCATATTTATGAGGGTTGGAATACATTCCAAAGAAATAAAATATGTACAAATCCAAGTTACCTATTAAAACTGTGAACAGCTAAAATGCTTATAGTTTAAAAAAAATGCCCAAACACACTTCAGTCAATGACAAAAATGTGGACCAATATACATAACATAAAATGCATCCAAAAATGTACAGAAAAAACATTTTGAAATGTGTATGGCAAACACACACAAGTTTTCCAGCTGGTAAGAAAAATAAGATTTGTGACCTTACACAAACAAAAGATGAGACAAGAATACAGTTTAGAGTTGTAGAAACACAATAAAATCATGACAGAGTTTTTCACATCCTTATGCAGCATCCCCTTCTTCCAATATTCAATTCCATTCCATGTCAACATCTTCAATTCATTTTCTCTCACTTTGACCATTTCCACACCAAAGTGGAGGAGCATTTCACTGTGTGTTGTGAGTGGTGTTTTTTAACCTGACTTACTCCGAGTTGACCAGATTGTTATCTGCATGCCCTCCGGTTTCTGTTGAAGTAATGCAGTGAAAATCATTTGCTGCTTCCACTCTGTCAATTCTCATGAAACTCCCATCCTCTTCCCACTCTCTCTCTTGCTCCACACCGCTGCCTCTGATTAGTCAATTTTTTTAAAAAAACAACAACAATGTTGCTACATATCAGCAGAGTTCCTTCTAACAGTAGATAAGCCCCTAACCAAGTCTTGGAAATGCATATTATGTGTTATAAATAAATCATATCTTTTTAAAAATACAAATGAAAGGCTTTCATGAGAAATGCTGTACCCCCATACATTTCACTATTACAATTTATGTATATGCCTGGATCTCTTATAAGAGGTTAGTTTAACCTCTGGTTTGCTAGTAAAACTGCTAGTAAAATTGCTAGTAAAATTACTGTGTCATGAAATGATGCACGTCTAAAAAGTGTGTGACCAATATGAAAAGTTTGGAAAGCTCTGGTCTAGATAGCCGGAAATTGAAAAGCAACCATCCTGAGGATCCCAACATATTCCATTGTATTCCAGCAGTCCGTGCAACGCAATGGCGCCCACCCTGCATTTGAGGGGTGGAGACAGGAGTGGACAGAAATGACACCAGCGAAAGGTGGGAACACCCACAGAGAACCACCTCTGCATGTACACCTTCCGCATGTTGTCAGAAACACAGCCGAACTGGTTTTTGTGCTTTACATTGGAGTTTTTCCAGTTTTACAATACATTGGTTTTATGTCGATAGTAATCGTGCTAAGAGCTCAAGCCGTTTCAAGAGTGGATTGTCAATTCAGACATTACACCAAAGAACAGGTTGTTTACCTGTAACTGTGGTTCTTCGAGTGGTCATCTTTGCCCTCACACAATGAGAATCTTCACGCATGTGCAGTAGCTTTTTGGAAAGTTCCAGAGCTGAGCAGCTTGGCAGAAACCCCTCCCCCATCTGATACTGAGCATGCTCAGTCTTGCCAAGCTAACAGTATCTCCTCAGTTTCGAAGTCCGCCGAAGCAAGACCTGAAGAGGGGAGGCTGGGCAGGTGTGTGTGAGGGCACAGATGACCACTCAAAGAACCACAGTTACAGGTAAGAAACCTGTTCTTCTTCTTCGTGGTCTCTGTGCCTCACATAATGGGAGACTGAGTAGCTTACCGTTGGACAGCGGGTCAGGTCCTAGAGGATAGAAGACAGTACTGCACGGCCGAAGCAAGCATCACGCCAGGCCCCACAGTCAAGGCGGTAGTGGCAGACGAAGGTTGAAGGCCGCGACCATGTAGCCACATGGCAAAGCTCCTGCAGGTCAACCCCTCTCAGAAAGGCTGCTGAGGAGGCCATCGCCCTGGTAGAATGGGCCCGAAGCAAAGCCAGGGGAGTTTGCCTGGCAAGTTCATAGGCAAAGTGAATTGTCTGGGTAACCCATTTGGAAAACCATTGAGAGGAGACTTTATGACCTTTCCGATGCCCATCATAGCACACAAAAAGGTGGGGAGTTTAACGGAAGGTAGAGGTCCATTGAAGGTAAAAGGTAAGCGCACAGCGCACGTCGAACAAGTGAAGAGAGCGCTCAAGGGGCGATGCAGGGTCTGGATAGAAAGTAGGTAGAATCAAGTCTTGATTTATATGGAAATCAGAGACTACTTTAGGAAGAAAAGAAAGATCAGGACGAAGGACCACTTTGTCATGGTGGAACACCAGGAACGGCTCGTCACAACGCAATGCAGTTAGTTCTCCTGCTTGCCTGGATGAAGTGACGGTGACCAAAAATGCCGTTTTCATAGTGAGGAAGTGGTCATCAGATGCAGCCATCGGTTCAAAGGGATAGTGCATGAGTTGGGACAGGACAAGTGACAGTGACCATGGAGGAAGCAGTGGAGTGATAGGAGGATACAGGTGCTGCAGGCCCTTGAGGAATTGCCGTAGCATTCTGGAAAAGGGCAGAAGAGGGAGAACCCTGTGGCTGATAGGCCACGATTGCAGAGAGATAAACTTTCAGGGCAGAGAAAGCAAGGCCCTGATCCCATAGTGCCAGGAGGAAGTAAAGCACTGTGGACAGGGAGGAAGGAGAAGCAGGCTCATCATGGGAGATAGCAAAGGCCACAAATTTCTTCCATTTGTACTCGTAGGACCTACAAGTCAATTCTTTCCTCGCAGCCGTGAGAACAGCTTGGATAGCAGGAGAGTGTAGAATGTTATCCACCAAGCATGCAGGCAGAGAAGGAGGTGGTCCAGGTGCAGTACCCGACTGTCAAGGTCAGAGACCTGGATGGTGAGCCAGCCCAGAGAAGGGAGAGATAGCAGAGTCCCGCTAGGAGGAGTCAAAGCAAGCAATTACTCATAGGGAGTCCATTTACCTAAGCCTGAGTAACAAGTGAAAACCACAGTCAGAGTCCAAAATCTAGGGGTCAGAAGCCAAGAGATCAATCCAAGGTATCAGGAGCCGAGTGCTGGAAGCAAGGAACAAGCAAAGAGAGGGCACGTAGAAAGTTTACCACAAGCAAAGGAAAGTTTCCAGGCAGGCAGTTATATAGCCCAGGCACAGGTGTGGCCGGTCACCGCTTCTTGAACTTAATCAAGGAAGCCTCCTTTTGCTCAGCTCTCTTGAGTCTCCGCCTTGTTTGTGGGCTGATTGATGCAGGCTCCAGGGCATCCTCAGGATCACAGCTGAATCCTTGTTGCTCTAAAGGAGCAGGCAGAGGAACATCCAAGCCTGCTTGGTCCATGGCAGCAGGGGGAGCTCTTGAGCTGCAGGACTCATCTCCAGCCAGAGCCACAGGGACCAACAGCTGCTGCTCCTCATCAGCAGCTCTGACAGGGGCTTCAGTTATCACACCGACTCCCTGAATGAGAGAGGAGGTCTGGCACATTCCGGAGCCTCACAGTGTGGCCCCGCATCATGGCGAGGAGGGGGCTGAACCAGTGCTGCCTCAGCCAGAAGGGAGCGACGAGGATGGCATCTGCCTTGTCTGTCGCGATCTTCATCACCACTTGACCTAGGAGAGGGAACGGTGGAAAGATGTAAAGGAATTCTGTTCCAAGGAAACTGGAATGCATTGCCGAGAGAGCCGGGGCCCAGGCTGCCTCTCAAGCAATAACGGGAACACTTCCTGTTGCTCCATGGTCACGAAGAAACCGACGGATGGAGTGCCCCATCAGGACACTATCCACCAGAAGGTGGCATCGGACAGGGACCATTTGTGATGACACGCTGTGTCCCTGCTCAATGTGTCCGCTGTCACATTGTCCCACCCTGCGAGGTGGACCGTAATGGGGTGTATCCATAGTGGAATGCACCAGTCCCAGATGTGTAGAGCCAGATGGAGCAGGATGGAAGAGTGACTGCCTCCCTGCTGATTCACATGACAGACAGTTGTCGTATTGTCTGATACGATCTGGAAAATCACCAGTAGCTCCAATGTATTGATATAAAGACGCAACTCCAGGCCGGCCCAGTGGCCTTGGACTGTGCAAGTGGGCTCCCCAGCCCAGGAGAGATGTGTCGGTTGTGATAGTGAGAGTCAGACGGGGCTCCCAAAAAGGTATCCCCTGTAAGAGATGGCTTGGTGATATCCACCAACAAAGTGAGTCCCACACTGGACGGGGCACCCGAAGAACACAACGTTGATCTGCGAGGAGAGGGTCAAAACATCAGAGAAACCAGTGCTGGAGAGCGTGAGCGCGAAGGCGGGAGAAAGAAGTGAACCCCGTTGTCGCAGCCATGTAGCCTTGGAGCTGTTGTATGTTGCAGGTGGAAATGGACGGATTGCACAGGACAGTGGCTGCGGCCTGTCGCAGAATCCGTGTGCACCTCAGAGGTAAGAAGGCCCTGGCTCGAGTGGAATCAAGGGTGGCCCCGATGAAATCTAGGACGTGCGAGGGCTCGAGGTGGGATTTCTTGAGGTTCACTCTGAGTCTGAGATTGGAAAGGAGGGAGAGGGCAATATGGATGTCCTCGTATAGCTTTTGTTTGCAGGATGCCACCAGGTGCCAGTCGTCCAAATAGGGGTAGGCCAGAACATCCATCATGAGGAGGTAACACCACAGGGGCTAGGCACTTTGTGAAGACCCGGGGGGCAGTGGAGAGGCTGAAGGGAAGAACCTTGTATTGGTAGCAAATGCTGCTGATCGCAAAGCGGAGGTACCTCCTGTGCTGGTGGCGAATGGAAATGTGGAAGTAGGCGTGCTGTACATCGATGGACGCAAACCAGTCCCAGCGCCTCAGAAAGGGCAGAATCGAGGATAGGATGACCATCTTGAACTTCTGGGGGGCAATGAAGGAGTTCACCCCCCCTGAGGTCCAGAATGGGCCGGAGTGTGCCATCCGATTTGGGTACTGTGAAATACCAGGAGAAGAAGCCCGTGGATTTTGCTGAGGGCGGAAGTTGCTCTATGGCCCCTTTGAGAAGGGCCAGACTGGCAGGGGTGGAATAGAAGACGCCAAGAAGAGGAGTACTTCGAAACTCGATGGCATAACCAAGAGAAACTATGGTCAAAACCCATGAGTCTGAGGTGATGTTGCGCCAGATCCTGTGGTTCTGATGAAGCGGCTGGGCAAGTGGAAGAGGGGCAGAGGCAGCGACCTGAAACGGGAGTCAAAAATGAGATTTGGCAGTTGAAGAGGATTTCTTGGAAGACAGCTGGTGACGCCTAAAGGAACGTTGAGAAGAGGCCGGTAAGGAAGACTGCAGAGATGAGCAGTGAGGAGAGCATGACCTGTAAGAGTAGGAAGGAGTAGGAGTAGGGCGCCTCGAGGAACAACATGATGAAGGTGGTCTTCTAGGCTGGGCTGAGGAGTAAAGGCCCATCTTCTTAGCTGTCAGACAAGCTTTCACAAGTTGGTCCATCGCCTTGTCTGTTGTGGCATGGAACAGCCATTGGCCGTCAAAGGGCAGGTCCTCAATATGCGTTCGGCTATCCTCGGTCAACCCGGTGGACCGGAGCCAAGCGAAACCGCAGAGAGCAATTGCACCAATCATCACGCGCACTGCATCCTCAACAGCATGTTGAGAGGACAAAATATGTTGATTCAAAAGGGCCACAGACTCATTAAAACATTGAATAGCAGTGGCCCTGTGGTCGTCTGGCAAGTGAGAGAGGAGGGGAAAGAATCTATCCCAGATTTTGCATTGATAGGCCGCCAGGCAAACTTGAGTATTGGAGATCCTGGCAATCAACAAAGAAGCAGAATAGAAGTGACGGCCAAAGACATCTAAACGGCAGCCCTCGCGATCAGGTGGGGTCATATAAGCCCTTTTGCCCCCTTTAGTTTGTGATGATTCAACAACAATCAAATTTGGAGTCGGATGATTAAAGAGGAAATCGACATCTTTCTTCTGGGTGCGGTAGAGGTGCTCCAGGCAGTGAGGGATTGGCCGAAGCGAAGCCGGCTGGACCCAAGGATGCTTCAAAAACCTCTTGTAGGACGGGTAGAAATGGAATTGGAACCATCGATGGGGAGCGAGTATCAACATAGTGGAAGACCGGGTCCTGTACACTAGGAGCGGGTCCAGAGATGTCGAGGCCTAGGACAATGGTCATGCGGACTAAGATGTCCGAGAACTGCTTGACATCCTCAGGACTGGAATCAGGAGATGGGTCTCCAAACGCTAGAGGCAGTGAGGTGTCAGATTACGGTGTGGAATCCGTAGAATCACTGTCGGAGTCATAAGAACCAGAAGAAGGAGACAATGGATGAAGAAATTGAGACCAACGATGACAGGCTGGTCCTGTCGCAGAAAGAACAGCAGATGAGGCAGAAGCCAGTAGAACAGTTGGGGCCGGTAGTGAGACTGGAATCTGCACTGGTACCGAGGCCGGGGTGCTAATCGGTACCAAAGTCAATGCCGAAGAAATAAGTAATATGGTCGGGACCAGTGCAATGACAGACTGTGTCGACAATGAAGCTGACAGAGTTGTTGGTAGAGTGGACGTAGGTTGAGTATTCAGCGGAGGCCATGACACTGTGGCCGTCACCCAGGGAGGAGATGAAATGGCCTGACGATGAGGTGATGGGTCTCGTGAGCGGTGACGAGACCAAGAGTGGCAGTAGCAGTAGGCCGATCAGGACCGAGAACGGGACCTGGAGCGGTGATACCGAGGGGAATGCTGGTAATGAGATCCCAAAGGGGAGCGTGATGGAGAACGGGAACGCAAAAAGTGGTAAGGAGACCATCAGGATGGTACGGATCACGGTAGACCGGTGAGTAAGAGTGGTAGGAGCCGGGCTGCTCTCTCCAAAGATGTTCATGGCTGTACCTGATAATATAGGAGGCCAAAGAAAAGGGCAAATCCACCCTCACCAGAGAAGGCTCATAAGTGGTGCGATGTCGGTAGTCCCAACAATGTGGGGATCTACCCCATTCACTACGTCCCCACACTAAGCTGTGGTCAGTCGCGGGAAACAGCCCAAGGAGTGTCTGAAGCAGGCAGACAATTGAACTTGGGACGGCCAGAAGAGAGAAACAGAGCCATCGAAGTCTGCAGGTAGCCATCTCCAGATTGGCCAAAGATCACAGGCAAGGAAGCTATCGCGAGGATCGACGGTCCAAGTCAGAAACCAGAGCCACAGTAGTTGGGACCAACAGTACCAGGAGCTGAGTAACGTCCCGTACTGGAAAAAGCATGGGAGCATCCTCCTCCTTGATGGTGGATGTCGCAGGCTGCATTGGTGGAGGAGTTGGTAAGGGACCGTGAGAGGCAGGCTGAGTAGCCAATGGACAGGTAGCGGGAGAAGGAGAGCGGTGTTTCTCCTTTCTCCTCTTCTTCTTTTCCTTGTTGGAGGAAATAGAAGAATGGTGCGATGAGGCCCGTTTATGCTCTGCAAAGGTAGAGACCTTGCAAACTAGTTGTGAGATTGAAGTGGCATCTCCAGCTGCTTGCATCTTGGAGAGCTTCCGAATCTTAGGCAGAGACGAAATCGGCAGCAAGGTCAACATGGCTGCCGTTGGTACTGGTCCCGAGGCTGTCGATATTGAAGGAGCAAACGGTACCGATAACTTTGGAGCCGAAGTAAAGAACGTCATAGAAGGCACCGATACTGACACTGTGGACAGAGCGGTATTCGAAGAAGCCTGCTCCTTAATGTGAAGGGCCTGTTCACAACAATAGGATTTCAACCGGGAAGCTCTATTCTTAAGAGTCTGTGATGTGAAGTCCTTATAAATAGACCAGGCCCTAACGTTATGGCCCTCCCCGAGGCAGAACAAGCACTGGGGGTGGGCATCCGAAAGGGAGACTTTATGGCTGCAAGACACACACAACTTCAACAAAGACGACATAAGAAGGGAGGAAGAGTTCTTACAGTTTCTGTTGTAAAAATGAGAAAGAACGAATGAAAGACGAGGAAAAAAAGCCAAGAATTGAGGAACTGCTCAGCGAGGAGGCCTTCTGAGCTGCTAACAGGTCAGCGGACAAAAAGAAACTGAGGAGAGACTGTTAGCTTGGTGGGACTGAGCATGCTCAGTACCAGACGAGGGAGGGGTTCCTGCCAAGCTGCTCAGCTCTGGAACTTTCCGAAAAGCTACTGAGCATCCACGAAAATTCCCATTGTGTGAGGCACAGAGACCATGAAGAAGAACCACAGATAGCACAACTCATAGTTTGCCAAGGCCACTTTCTTTCAAACCATAGTTGCTGATTAGAATCATGGTTTATCAGTTCAGCCATTACATGAAGCATGATTGGTATGAAGACTGAATAAAGTCTGTGTCTGGTACACTTCAATAACCCAAATGTGCTCTCTCATATTAATGCACTGAATGATTTGTCTTTCAGGTTACTTGATTGAACAACTGGGTTAGATGACGCATAATTCTTCATTTGACTACATGCTTCCAATTATTAATGCAACTGCATACCAGAATCTCCTCAGGTATTATGGCTCTAGGCTAGTGTCAAACCAACAAAATAATGCAAACAAAGGCATCAAATTACATAAAATTCAACCAAGCTGGATTCATAAAAACAGGAAAACACTACATAGCAACCAATAACCAACCTATAAAAATGAATTACATGGCAGCTAATACCTTGCTTCCATTTTCCTTTTACTGCTCAAAATCTGGTTGTCTTTTTTAAAAAAATATTTTTATGAAAATTTTCATTGCATAAAAAAACATAGAGTGGACATACCCCATTATAAGATCTATCACACCCTCACCCTCCCTACTTCCATATTATTTTACTCTAGTTGAGTCTTCTTTGTTTCCATTTACCAAAAGAAAAAGAAAGAATAACAATTACATTTCCATTTTCAGAAGAAAAAAACAATTACATTATCTCTTTCTTGGATTTCATATACTTCTATATTTTTATCTATTTCAAAACTCTTTCCCATTCCCTTTCAAAGTTCTGGATAGGTTTATTTTTCAATGAAAATGCTAACTTTTCTGTCTCTACCATATCCAGAACTTTTAATTTCCACTCTCCTAAATCAATATCTTTCTTTTCTTTCCAATGTTGCGTGTATATCAACCTTGCTGCCGTTATCAAGTATAACAATATCTTCTGATGATTTCTAATCTCCTTTTGTTGTCCTAACATATTTAACAAACAAAATTCCGGTATCATTTCAAAGTTCATTTTACAGATTCTTTGAATTTCATCATGTATCCCCTTCCAGAACTTTCTTGCCCTTCCTCAAGTCCACCACATATGAAAAAAGGACCCAATCTTTTCATCACACTTCCAACATTTCGCATTCCCATTTTTAGTTATTTTTTGCAATCTTTCTGGGGTCATATACCATCTATGTAACATTTTGTAAAAGTTTTCTCTTAAATTTAATTTTGGGGTAAATTTTATATCAGTTTTCCATACTTTCTCCCAAACTTCTAATTCTGAGCCCATTTAACCATTGTATCTTTAACTACTTCTGATTCCATTTCTCTTTTCAACAATAGTTTACAGAATTTTGAAATTCTTTTCTTTTGATTTCTCTTCATCAATATGTCCAATTCATTCTCTTTTCTCTCAAATCCATACAGTTTTTGATCCATTTTAAATCTTTCTTTTAGTTTGTCGCCATGGGAACCAATTTAGCTTACGCCTGTCAGCCTTTAGTTCTTCTACTGTACACATTCTTGGTTTGTCCCAACATCTGGTTGTCGTGAAGTGCTAGCTGGGAACAAATTTTGTAGATTTTTGCCAGATTTGGTTGAAGAGCCAAATTTGGTAATGTGTTGCTTTTAACTCTGGTTATTTAATGAGAAAGAGTCAGTGTGGTGTAGCATTTTGAGCATTGGACTACGACCCTGGAGACAAGGGCTTGATTCCCTGTTCAGCCATGAAAACCCACAGAGTGATCTTGGGCATGTCACACACTCTCAGCCCCCCAAACCACATGATAGCTTTGCCATAAGTCAGAAATGACTAGAAGACACACAACAACACACTTAATCAGAACTTCGAATTGAACTTGTGGCATTGTTCAGCTTAACAACAGGGTGAAGAGTTTTGTGTCCAAAGGACTAATGCTGCAGCTGGGGTAACGTAATACTTAAGAGAATAAAGGTATGAATCAGGAAGTCTCTGGTGTGATTTTTTGCCTCTGCTATGAACTGATTATATGAGGCTCTCTCCCAGTCTCAGCAATACAAAGAAGTAACTGAATTGACTTTGTAAAATTGTGATAAGTATTAAGAACAAAGCACTTAGACTTTTTTTTGAAGGAGCTATGCAAATGTTAGATGTTATGATGCTTATCTCCTGGATGCATCCTTGCACTGGCACTCCCATATAATTTCCTAAAATGAGGTAAATGAGAGGCAAAGGGCATTATTAGTTACACTTGCCACTTATTTTATTTAACTATGTTTTATCTTCAACAACAGGTCTACCAGAGCTTCTATTATGAATTGTTATATATCACTATTAATATCTAATATTGGCATATTAACTATGGAAGGTATATAGTGAAATGATACACAACAGAAACATTAAAGTCCTGAACAGTAACTAAGTTGTGAGAGAATATTAGAATGAATTATACAGGAGTCCATCTGCAAGTATCTTGATGACAATGCAGTGATCAGTAGATGCCAGCATGGGTTTGTTAAGAACAAATCCTGCCAGACTAATCTTATAACTTTTTTTAATTGGGTCAATTGCTTAGTTGATGGTGGGAATACTGTGGATGTCATTTAACTGAATTTCAACAAAGTATTTGATAAAGTCCTCCATCTTTGTTTAGTAAATTTTGCTTAGTAAATATGGAAAAGATGGAGACACCATTAGATTGATCCACAATTGGTTGGAAAACCATTCTGAAAGAGTTGACATTAGTGGCTGTACTTCAGCCTGGAAGGAGATCTCAAGTGGAATGCCACATAGTTCTGCCCTGGGGCTGATGCTCTTCAATGTTTTTTATCAATAATTTACTAGGTGATGAGGTAGAGGAAATCCATATCAAATGTGGAGATGATACAAAACTGGGAGGGGTAGCTAATACTTTAGAAGACAGAACCAGAATTCAAAAGGACCTAGAAACCTGGGCTGAAATTAATAAAATCCAGTTCAAAAGAGACAAATCCAAATTCTACGTTTAAGCCACAAAACCCAAATGAACAGGTATATAATAGGTGATTGGCTCGGCAGTACTACACATGAAAGGGACCTTGAGATTATTGTTGAACATGAGCCAGCAGAATGATGCGGCAGCAAAGGTGGATGTATCTTTGCCTGCACTAACAGAAGCATAGCTTCCAAGCTGAGGGAAGTAACAGTCCCACTATACTCTGCATTGGTCAAGTCTCATCTGGAGTACTGCAGTCAGTACTGGGCATAGCTTCCAAGCTGAGGGAAGTAACAGTCCCACTATACTCTGCATTGGTCAAGTCTCATCTGGAGTACTGCAGTCAGTACTGGGCACCTCATTTTTAAAAGGATATAGACAAGTTGGAGTGAGTTCAAAGAAGGGCAACAAGGATGATAAGAGGTGTGGAGAACAAAACATGAAAGGCTGAAGAAGCTGGGCATGTTCAGTGAAGAGAAGACTGAGGGGTGAAAAGAAGATTGAGGGGTAACATGACCGCACTGTCTAAATACCTCAAGGGCTGTCACAAAGAGGAGGCTTGTTCTCTGCTGCCTTGGAGGTTAGAACTAGTTCTAACGGTTTAAGAGGGTAGATTTCAATTGAACATGAGGAGCAACTTCTTGACAGTGAGAGCAGTTCAGTAATGGAACCAATGGCATGGAGATAGGTCATGGGGTCTCCTTCTCTGGATATCTAGAAAAGAAAAGAAAAGAAAAGAAAAGAAAAGAAAAGAAAAGAAAAGAAAAGGAAAGCCTGAATAGCTTCCTGCTAGGAATGTTGTAGCTGAAGATTCTGCACTGAGTTGGGGTTTGGACCTTATGGCCATTGGGTCCCTTCCAACAATATGATTCTGTATTCTATGAAAGTGGTATGGCAACAAAGGAAGTAAATATCAGTTAAGAAACAATTCAGATTTATTTATTTTTTAGATCAGGGATGCAGAAAGCCAGCCACATGCACACCCTCCCAGCATCTCTGCAAGCCTTCAGACTCAACTGACTTTCTTCCAGGGATATTTTCACATAAAGTTGATGAAAAATGCTCAAAACTTCTTCCTCTAACCTCTTGACCCTCCACTGCCACACCCAATAAGCTGCCAGAAAGCAGCAAGACACAAAAGCAGAACTGATATCATATCACTTCCAGTTTTGGCCATGTACTTGAGAAGGTCAGTCATGAGAGAACTGGCTCCAGCCCAAAGCACAATTGTGTACCCCTGCTTCAAACACTTTTATATGCATGAGCCTATCAATGTTCAGCCTGAGGAATGTAAAAGCATTTTTCTTGCAAAATGTTTTTAATTTACAAAAAATATAAATTATGACAAATTTTCAAGGCTACCTATTAACCATGATGTTTCTTCTAGGAAAAAAAAACAGTTTCATATTTTCAAGATGTTCTTTGTGTAACATTTTAGGTTCCTATCAGGAGGAAAAGCTGTATATTTTCAACACATGTTAATTCTTTAAAACAGTATCTCAACAGCAAAGAAATAAAGTAAAAAGCGAGCCCTTAAAACATAAAAAGTGCCTGCTGTGTAAGACTCCAAAATAAGGACTGTGACATGACACACACAACCCTTTAAACATGGACCAAATAAAGAGTCCCCACTTGACAATCATTTCCGTGTTCCTCAATTTATGCTTCTCATCACTGAAATATGTATTCAGCATCATGGAGGGAAAGCCCTATGGAAGAAACCAAGCATTTTCTACAAAGGGATTTTTCCCCCGTTGGTCAGAAGGAGAGGGCATAATTTATGCCAAGAACACTCTGATCTGTTACAGCAGCTTGTTCTGCAACAGGGCAGGAGGTGAAGCTTTACAAGTCTTTTTCCATGGCTGTGAATGAACAGGAAATAAATATAAAGTACCCATTAGTTTGCAATGGTCTAAGAAAAACCAGGGCTGCAAAGAGTAAAAAGCCCATCAACATTCCCCTGTGTCAACCTCTTTAATAACCTTCAATGGGTTTACTCTCACAGGATTAGCTTTGCAGCTTCATTCACTATTGTTTGCTCAGGAGCATGGCTGAAAATTTCTGTTTGGTTTATGTGGTACACCAAGAAAAAGAAATCCTCCCAGTGCTAATAGCTTGGAGATAGCATCTACTACAGAATGGGGGAGGGTGGAATGAGAGAAAACAGGCTTTGAGTTTAATGTCTAGCAGTGTTTGTTCCTGCTTTCAATCCTATTTGTCTTCATATTCTCCATCACTGACTTGGATTTACCAACCACTGATCAAATGAGTGCACTGAAAAGATTTTTTTCTGTTCTTAGCACCTGAGACAGGACAGAGAGATAAAAAGGAAACATGCACCTAGGTGCACATTATCAACAGAAGACTGGCTAATGGTATGTCAAAACTCCCAATGCTTCCAAAACCAACCCAGCAATATTGCAGGCTCAGTCTTAAAATGGGATCATGAAATAGCATGGTTCCACAAACTCTGAAATAAATTACAGTGTGAAAGCAGAAATTCAAACATTGTACATGAATACAACAAAGGCACTGGTCTATCTAATCCAACATTGTCTACTGTGTTTGAAAGTTTCACACAGAAATGTTTCATGGCACTATTATGTTTCAATGAGAACTATCAGCAATTCAGTCTAGACATACAAATGGTGTGCTCTGCCATTAAGCTATGGAATGTCCTGACTTGGCATTCTTACTTACACCACAATGAACATACTAACAATTTATATGAAGCTCTTAAAAGAACAAAAACAAAACAGAAGTGGCTGTGTAGTTTACACATGTGTCAAACACAAGGCCTTGGCCGAATCTGGCCCACCAGGCCATTTCTTGTGGCCCTTGCACCTCTCCTGCAGCTGCAGCACTCCCCCTGCCTGGTGAGCCTGATCCCTACATTGCGGGCCCCCAGCTGCTGGTATTCTGAAGAGGGGCCCAGCAGCCAGCACTCACAATCTATTTCTACTTCTGACTGCTCCTCTGTCCAAGTCTCGCTGTCAGAGCATTGTCATGGGTAACCATGGAAATGCTCCATGTGGCTTGCAAGAGTTAGACAGAGGAGTAGTCAGAAGTAGAAGAAGATTGGAAGTGCCAGCTGCTGGGTCTCTCTTCAGAATACCAGCAGCCGAGGGCCCACAATGTGGGGATTGGGCTCACCAGGTAGAGAGATGGGCAGGGGGACAGAAAGTGCCAAAGGAGTGAGGGAGCAGAAAGAGGCACAGAGAGAGCTTGGGGGCAAAAAGAGGAACAGAGTGGGTCTGGGAGCTGAAAGGCACAGAGAAGGTCTGGGGAACAGAAAGTGGCACACTTTGGATATACTGACCAATTCTATGTCCTTTTTCAGAGGTATATGGACTATAAACTATGATCAAATAGCTTCAAAATGCCCAAGAAAAGAAAAGTTGATGCAGAGGGAAGGCAATTTAAAAACCAGTAATAATCAATTGCAGAGGCAATTATTTAATATGATAAAAGAGTAGATACATTTATATAGTCTTACAGATACAACTGGCCCTTTGAAGGCAACCATAATGCTGATGCAACCCAAGATGAAATTGAGTTTGACACACCTGGTTTATGAGTATAAACAAAAATCAGAGTTAGGCTGTACGTTTATTAGGACAAACCAAAATGTTACAAAACTGTGAAAAATTTCAAGATCTCTGGAATTATTAATCAGGTGAAATCGTACCAAATACTTTATGGTCCCAAGTTCTGGCTGAATATTGTGACCATTATTTCTGAAGCTACTCCCAACTTCGCACCCAACTCTTCTTTACCCAGTTTGTAATGTCTATTTCTAGGGTCAACCTAACTGCCGATCTAATGGCCACAACATCTAGCTACACATTTTGACTTTTTCTTTCTTCTACCATCTCCTGATTGACTGATCGCACCATCTAGCTTTGACACATGAAGTGCTCTGGAGAATCCAAAAACTGTGAAAGAAGGCATACTTTGAAAGCAGCAACTGTTCAAGTACTAAGAGAGACATTGGGGGGTGGAGGTGGCTGCCATATGAACAAAAAATATTGAGCTTGACAAGAGTTCTCTATTTGTAGAATGACCATAATTACAGTGCAGTAAAAACTTCCAGTTTGCCACTGCAAGAAACCAAAAACCAGAAGTTCCTTAAAGGCCATGATGAAATATGCACCAAGCCAATTTTACTACACAGTCATCTTTGTTCCACTCAGCCCTTAGAAACCTGTTTTCAGAAACTGAGAACAAGATGCTCTAGCTGTTCTTTGTTGCATATTTGCTATCTAGAAAAATATAAGATGAATGCACATCTACGGGAAATGTAAAAGGCACAAGTTTTTACAGAAATAGCGTGCATGTAAGAGTGATCTAGAACGTATGTGGAATTCTTCTCATCCTAGAGAGCCACAAGATTACCAATGTAAATGTGTGAGCTCTCTCATAGGGATGGAAAGCAAAGTCTTTCATGCGGTTAGGAAGCTGATTAACTCTCTACAGGCCAATTTTCTCATGGAATTAAAGTCAGTGGGAACTCTTCTGTAACTCAAATGAAAGTATGGAGCTCAAACCAGATTCACATATGGAAAACTGTGTCAAAGAACCAAACTAAAATGAAAGGGAAAAAATTAATGTAATGTCATCTCAGCATATCAAGGACTACACCAGGATTAGACTCAAAAGAAACCAAGCCCAAATTAATAACTGCCTGTTTGGTGACAAGTTTACCATTCACTTTTTGAGAAGATAAAGATGTAATAAACCAGTTCTGAAGATTAGATGGCTCTCAAGACTTGCTATGTGAATATTTCATGCCTTCCATTTTGAACATATTCATAAGATACACAGATATGCCACGAATTCTGCTATACTTCTGTTGTTTACCATAAAAAGAAGCATAATCCATGGGTCTCAGTTATATTAGATATTTACTAGATTTTTACAGTTTAATGTTAATCACTGTTTAAACCAGTGATTCCCAGACTCTAGTGTTCCAGGTGTTTCGGACTTCAACTCCCAGAAGTCCCTTGGCCAATGATCAGTGATTCTGGGAGCTGAGGTCCAAAGCACCTGGAAGGCCAGAGTTTGGAAAACACTGGTTTAAACTGTTAAGTCATTTTCTACCCAGAAAAAGATATGACCAGCTTCCTTCTCCATCCTGTTTGCCGATGCTATTTAGCTTCCTAGAAATAAAACAAAATACTGCTACTGAGATATCAAAGATTGCCTTTAATTCAAAGGCAACCATTAGTCCTGACAAGAAAAGATCCCCTGAAACAATGGGAACTTCATTGATTCAATGGGAAGTCTAATGAGGGACTAACAAATTAAAGTCTTTGTTTAAAATGATACTGGGGAGAAATATATGCATGCAGAACATTACTTTCCTCAATCTGAGGTAAGCAAAATGTCAGACAGATAAGCCCAAGCTTTAATTGATATTAACCAGAGTTTTAAGCTCATCAAATGCTACAAATATCCCAGGAGACATTCTAAGCCAATTTGCACAAGTTCAGCAATAAAGATAGCCTTAAGTCTGAATCTCAAATGCACCTAATATGCTGTTCTAGGAAAATATCACATGTAATTAAAATTATTATCCTCTATGATCCCTGGACATTTTACAAATATAATCAAAAACAAAATTCATAGTCAGTCAGAATCTTTACTAGAACCAATGCACAAAAGTTTAGTCAAGATCACAAGATCTCTTTCCATACCATCATACTGTAACGCTAGGTTTAGCATCAGCACCCAACTTTGCAGGGTGCCCACTGCTAAACAATTTACACCAGAGTTTCTACATTACCCTTTGCCTCTCAAATCTTTCAGAGGATGTATAGGTCAAATGGTGATTTATTTGAACAATGCCAAGTGGTGACATGGAGATTTTTGTGTCTGCTGGTTTTAAATTAAAGGAGTCATTTATTTTGACTCAAACTTAGCGTAGCACTTCTGGAGGTAAACACGGGCTTTATAAGGACAAGAGCCAACGCACTCCAGACATTCTGCAGATCTTTTTAAGAAGAAATGATAATAGGAATCCTGAAAGTAGCTGATCAGTAAACAAGTAGTAAAAGAAACTTTTATATTCTGACACAATATCAGACTCTACCTTTCAGTCAGTTGCACATGCCTCCTCAGAAACTGAAGACCACAGGAAAAACATCAGCATTCATAAGACTATCAAAATATTTTCACAACTGGCACTAAGAATGTCCTTTGATCTTGCATATGTCATTTAAATGTTATTAATACTGGGCAAATAAAGTAAGAAAGAAATTTTAAAGTTGAATAAGGCATTCCTTTTCTTGTTCATGTCTCAGACAGTTTTGTCAACATTTTTTGTCTTCTATTTCTTTTGGCCATACTTTCATCAAGCATACATAGCTCCACTCTAATTGATTCAAAGGCAACAGTTCACTTTTTTCCGCTGGCATATGTTTTAACAGACAAATACCTCCACCCATATTTTATATTCAGATTATGTAAAATGAAAGGTGCGACTTTCAGTTCGTAAGTGATGACTGTCTTAGCAATAGTGATGGAAAAACAAGGTGATACCAGTAGGCAGATTTGCCAGAAAACAAAAGAGGGAGAGAAGGAGAGAGAGAGAAAACCTGCAAGATGTCTCAGCTGTGAATATCAGGCTGGAATACATTAAATCGCATGTTTATACAACGGTCTAAAAGCCTGGAATAACGTAACGCACACTCTGGAGTAATGACTACACTTTGTACATTTGAATGCCATAGCAGAAACCAGATATAGCCAAATCAATTTATCATTTAAATTTTTGTGTGAACCTCAGCATGTTAATGTACTTCCAGAACTGACTAAAAAAACCTGTAACAGTACACAGTACCAGATACTTTCTTGTTGTGTGCCTTTAAGTCATCTCTGACTTACGGCAACCCTAAGGCAACTTTATCATAGAATTTTCTTGGCAAGATTCATACAAAGGTCTAAAACTAGGGCCTTTTTCTTTGTCTTTTGTAAAAAGTAGAACACAAATTCTGTCTCATGACACCAGCCACAACCAACTTTAGAGCAAAGCGAGCCAAGGTACATATGTATGAGAGAGTATGAGACTGTGGGAGTTTCTCTTTCTCATACTTTCATCACCCTCAGTTTTGGAGGAGACATGATTTTCTACAACCACCATGAACGTTGAGTCTGGTGATAGGACCTCAACCTTTCCTCGGGCATTTAACAACACTGGATTGCACCAAGTGGATTTTTAAAAAAAAATCAAATAGTCTTAAATTTTCAATTTTACACATAGTGCAAATTTTTACAACTCTTCCCAAGTTTCAGACATTTTCGTTGCTTCTTTCGATTATGAAATGTGTATAACCTGTGTATAAGTTTATGACCTCAGTATTTTTGGAAAAAGGATTTTAGCACTACATATTGAAAAATATATATTGCCAAAGCACACTGCAACTATTTTACTGTTAAAATGTGATATATCTTGGGGGGAAAATATTACCATGGATAATATAGGTTGCCAAGTCTGAAAATACTCTGTGTATAGAAGAGAAGATTTAGAACAGATCAAAAGATGATGTTGCCTAATCCTCTAAAATAGAAAACCTTTTCAATGAAAAAATGCTATCACTGAAAATGGCATCATCCAGATTCCATTGCACTACACCTGGAAACTTCCCTAATATAAGAAACTGGGTAATTAGAACCCCAAAGCAAGGGGCACAAGGCAGATGCAAACAGTAAAATTAGCAAAAATTCTGAAATACTTTGGGAATTATTTACAGTTAGATGCTTAAGATGACTGTACTTCACCCCAAATTCCACCACAGACATCTGGGACTTTTGGGCATTGAAGACCAGCCTTCTGTACCTATCTACTTCCACCCCAACAAAGACTTCACTGGTTGTATTGGCTTCCAGTCTCCAACTATGCCATTTTTCTTGTACCAGCTTCTGTCTTCACTGAAGAGCAATTCCTACCCTTATATCTGCATCTTTATTATTACCCATTGGTTAGCTCTGTATATCATCTCATGTTTGAGGTCTATTCACCATTGCCATTCTGTAACAAACATGTGAGTGTGATACTGAATGCATAAATTCTCACATAATTGAATCTTCTTCAAGAATGACTGGGTGAGAGCTATCTTCCACATGTCAGTACTGCCCTATTGGAATAGAAAAGATTCTCTCTATTTAAAGGAATATAAAGAACAGCCCCTTTGGGAAGTGGCCAATGCAGAAAGGGCTAAGTCAAAGCAAATTCAGAGTAATTCTTACCAGTTTGGGCATTTCACCCACAAAGTATAGCTCAACTATATGTCTGCCTTGTTGTTGCGCACCTTCAAGTCTCTTCTGATCTATGGCAACTGTAAGGAGAATCCAAGATAGGGTATTCTTGGCAAGATTTCTTCAGAAGAGTTTGTCATTACCTTTCTCTGAGGCTGAGAGAGCGTGACTTGCCTTTACTGACAAGAAATAACAGCAGGGAGAAGTTTGAGAGCTGAATGAGAGAACCATTCACCTTTTGTTTGTTTTTAATCTTACCATTCTTTTAAAATTTTATGCTGCCTTGAGTCCCATCATTCTTGCTGTACAGGTATTTCTGAAGCAAATGAAAAGGGCATATGATACCACAGTCAGAATATGAATATGACACCATATTCACAGTTATACATGATTACTGGAACCTGTCAGATTTTTCAACTGCAGTAACTAAGTGCAAGTCTCAGAGGAGGTGAGATCTGGTTGTTGGGGACTCTTTGCTCAGAGGAACCGAAACGGCAATTTGCAAACCGGACAAGCTCAATCGAGAGGTCTGTTGTCTTCCTGGGGCCAAGATCAACCACACAACGGAGAGGCTAACCAGGCTGGTCAAACCCACTGACCATAAGCCCCTCATTTTGGTTCATGTTGGAACCAATGACACTGCAAGGAGCAGCTTTTCCCACATCGCAAAGGACTACGAGCTTATGGGGATGAAGCTTAAGGACCTTGTTGCGCAGGTGGTCATTTCGTCTCTCCTCCCTGTTCAAGGATACGGCGCACGTAGGGAAAGGGAAATAGCAGACGTCAACAACTGGCTCCGCATGTGGTGCCGCCAGCTTATGGTTTGGGTTTTTGGAACATGGCCTGAATTTCCATGAACGTGGGCTTCTGGTGAGGGATGGGCTGCACCTCACAAAACTTGGCAGGAATGCTTTTGCAAACAGTCTCGCAAGGAGGATTAAGAGGTCTTTAAACTAGGTTCCACTGGAGAGGGAGACAATATTATTCAGGGCAAGGACTCGGTGAGTGCAAGGGGGAAAGGCCCAAATGATACTGGACAAGTAGTACAAGCAGCCAACGGTGGGAGGAGTAGGAACAATAGTACAGGACTTGCAGGAAGGGCCCGGGGACTTAAGTGTCTCTACACTAATGCACGGAGTATGGGAAACAAGCAGGATGAACTTGAACTCCTAGTACAACAAAATAAATATGATTTGATAGGCATCACTGAGACCTGGTGGGATAAGTCTCATGATTGGAATATAGGAATAGAGGGGTATAGCCTATTTTGTAAAAATAGACCAAACAAGAAAGGAGGAGGAGTAGCCTTGTATGTCAAGAATGTTTTCACCTGTGAAGAGATCCAGGACTTAAACCGCGAAAGCCAGGTCGAGAGCATTTGGGTAAGAATTAAGGCAGCGAGAAACAATAGGGATATTCTGGTGGGTGTTTACTACAGACCTCCAACCCAGGCTGAGGACTTTGATGACGCCTTCCTCAACCAAATGACTGCACATTCAAAGAGGAGGGATACAGTAATAAGAGGAGATTTCAATTACCCGGATATATGCTGGCAGTCAAACTCTGCCAAGACAGCAAGGTCCAGCAAGTTTCTTGCTTGTCTTGCAGACAACTTCATGGTCCAGAAGGTGGAAGAGGCCACAAGGGGATCAAATATTCTAGATCTGATCCTGACCAACAGGGATGACCTTGTTAATGAGGTAGAACTGGTTGGATCTTTAGGGGGGAGTGACCATGCCCTATTGGAATTTGGCATTCAGTGGGAAGGAGAAGAGAAGTGTAGCCAGATGCTCATCTTAGATTTTAAAAAAGTGGACTTCTGTAAACTTAGGGAGCTGCTGGCTGGAATTCTGTGGTCAAGAATAGTGAAAGGGAAAGGAGTTCAGGAGGCATGGGAGTTCCTTAAAAATGAGATACTGAAGGCACAGTCTAAAACTGTGCCAATAAGGAGGACAATGGAAGGCATCTGAAGAAACCAGAATGGTTGACTAAAGAACTCTCAGCTGAGCTAAGTGTTAAGAGAAACATGTAGAGGAAATAGAAGAAGGGGAAAACCACCAAAGAAGAATTTAAGCAAGTAGCCAAGAGATGTAGGGAGGAGGTCAGAAAGGCTAAAGCACAGAACGAACTTAGGCTGGCCAGAGACATTAAAAACAATAAAAAGGGCTTTTTTAAATATGTCCGCAGCAAAAGGAAAAAGAAGGAGAAGATAGGGTCACTGCGCAGAGAAGATGGTGAATTACTCACAGGGGGAAGAGAAAAAGCAGAACTACTTAACACCTTCTTTGCCTCAGTTTTTTTCCAGAAGGATGCAAGCACTCAACCTGGTGACTGGGGAGCAGGTGAGGAAGCAGGGGAAATGAGGTACATAATAGGTAGAGAGGTGGTACAGGAATACCTGGCCACACTGGATGAAATCCAGGGCCAGATGAATTGCATCCTAGGATATTAAAAGAGCTGGCAGAGGTCATTTCGGAACCGCTTGCTATAATCTTTGAGAAATCTTGGAGGACAGGAGAAGTTCCAGCAGACAGGAAGAGAGCAAATGTTGTCCCCATCTTCAAGAAGGGAAAAAAGAGGACCCAAATAATTATCGCCCAGTCAGCCTGACATCAATACCTGGAAAGATCCTGGAGCAGATCATTAAGCAGTCAGTTTCTAATCATTTAGAAAGCAACGTGGTAATCACGAGATTTCTCAAAAATAAGTCATGCCAGACTAATCTTATCTCTTTTTATGATAGAGTTACTAGCTTGATAGATGAAGGGAATGCTGTGGATGTAGCATATCTGGATTTCAGTAAGGCCTTTGACAAAGTTCCCCATGACATTCTTGCAATGAAGCTAGTAAAATGTGGGCTGGACAGGGCTACTGTTAGTTGGATTTGTAATTGGTTGACCGACCGAACCCAAAGGGTGATCACGAACGGCTGCTTTTCATCCTGGAGAGAAGTGACTAGCGGGGTGCCACAGGGTTCTGTTCTGGGCCCAGTGCTGTTCAATATTTTTATCAACGACTTGGATGAAGGAATAGAGGGCATGCTCATCAAATCTGCAGATGACACCAAATTGGGAGGGGTTGCTAATATGCCAGAGGATAGGATCAAAATTCAAAATGACCTGGATAGATTGGAGAGCTGGGCCAAGGCTAACAAAATGAAATTCAACAGAAAGAAGTGTAAGGTCCTACACTTAGGTAGAAAAAATGGAATCCACAAATATAGGATGGGGGACACGTGGCTGGATAGCAGTACATGTGAAAGGGATCTAGGAGTCTTCACAGACCACAAGCTAAACATCAGTCAGCAGTGTGATGTGGCAGCCAAGAAAGCCAATGCAATTCTCGGCTGCATCAATAGGAGTATGGTGTCTAGATCGAGGGAGGTACTGGTACCACTCTACTCTGCTTTGGTTAGACCTTTGGTTAGACATGGTCAAGCTGGAGCAAGTCCAAAGGAGGCTGATCGAAATGGGGAGAGGCCTGGAAGCCATGCCCTATGAGGATAGACTTAGAGAGCTGGGTATGTTTAGTCTGCAGAAGAGAAGGTTAAGAGGGGACATGATAGCCATGTTTAAATATTTGAAGGGATGCCACGTAGAGGAAGGAGAGGGCTTGTTTTCTGCTGCTCCAGAGAGCAAGACAAGGAGCAATGGATTCAAGCTGCAGGAAAGGAGATTCCACCTGAACCTCAGGAAGAACTTCCTGACAGTCAGGGCTGTCTGGCAGTGGAATCTGCTGCCTCGGAGTGTAGTGGAGGCTCCTTCCTTGGAGGTTTTTAAGCAGAGGCTGGATGGCCATCTGTTGGGAGTGCTTTGAGGGTGTTCCTGCATGGCAGGGGGTTGGACTGGATGGCCCATGTGGTCTCTTCCAACTCTACATTTCTATGATTCTATGATTTATGAAGGTTAGATCAAGTTTTCAAACTCATTAGAACTTTGCCTTGAGAGTAATAGTCTTTGGATTAATACAGCCAACATGTTTCATATAAGGAGATCTGTCAGCAGAGATGTGAATAACTGCCATTGCTTACACAGTGTCTTCAAAGTTTTGTGCTTTACATCTGAAAGACATCATTAAGTCCACAAGAAAATCCTTACAGATCAAGCACCTCTGCAAAGTCCACCCAAGAAAATAAACAGAAATATTTTTACAGCTTTCAGAATCTTCCAGAAATTTGGACCTGTAGAAGATCCATTTTACTCCACTATGCTCTTCTCACAAGGAAGTCCCTCAAACAGTTAGCACTGTATTCACTGTATGGTCCAGTGAGGATCAGAGGTGAAGAAGTAAAGGTGAAGCTAGACAAGAGAATAAGGACAAGAGAAAGAAAAACACAAATGGGGTCAGAGAGACCAAGAGCGCTAACTGCATTAACTGTTACATCTTTGTTCTGATGCTAGCTGTGGGCTACAAAGGTCAGAGATGAGGTAGTCACCTGTACGGTGAGGCCTTCCTTTTTATACTCATGTGTTGCTTAGCATAGCATCTCTTGGAATCCTTTGATATAATTTCTCTTAACAGTTTTTGAAACCTCTTATTTTTTTAACATAGTTCATATTCCTTTTACATATTATTCTCTATTTCATACACACAATATCAAATATATCACTTATATCACCATCACTAATATTCATTCTTCTTCAGATATACAATATTTCTGTATTCGTTTAGTTCATTATACAACCCCGCCCCCCCCCGCAAAAAAAAAAAAAAAACCTCTTAGAAGCTTCCTTAGCAGCAAATCTAATCTTCCTGATTCTTTCCATTGGAATAAGCTCCCCAAAACATTATATTAAGCCTGATGCCACTTTGACTCTGTCCTAGACATTGTTTGCAGTACTGTTATGACTTCTCAACCAAGAAGCATCAGCATAAGGGTATATCTAGTCTCCTTATCATTGCAGTTGCTGTCCACAAGCCGCTTGCTAAGATCGTGAGTATGCAGTGAAGCTCTTCTCTCCTTTATTCTTTTCACAAACATGTTCTTTGTGGTTCTTTCTGCTGATATACAGAAAGTGACTCAACACAAAACAACATCCCCTGTAGCTTTCTAAAGCAGATTCATACACAGCTTTCCACAAAATTTAGTTTGGAGATATCCTGTAAGGTAATGACATCAAGTATTACAAATCATAAGTATGAGGCCTTCTCACATGTGTGTTTGGGATCTCCTTACTATGTCCTTCATATTTTAATTTTGAGTCTTCATGTGGTCTCCTCAAGACTCTGTATTAGGGCAACTGCCTATTTCATAAGGAGCTTGTAGCTTCTACAAGCCTAGTTCACAATATTATTCAGGATGTAATAGATTAACAGGGGCAAACATCTCATCAATGATTGTGAAGTCTATCCCGTAAAGCTTTCCAGCATATGGCCAAAAATGGCTTAGAAGATCTACCATTCCATTCTCACATTGAAAAATACATTATGTCATATATTGCTACATCAGCTATATCAGTTCTAGAGCTCGCTAGTTTGGATTTGCGACCCTTGCACTGAAAAGGCAATGTAAAGGCACTGTAGAATCTTCCAGACCCCTGCCCCACAAAAATTGTTTTAACAGAATTTGCTACATCTCCTTAATTTTTATGTAGCAACGAGCTAGATTACTCACACTCCAGTTTTAAATTTCTGCTAAAAAACAAAAGTGATTGAAGTGATTCAATGTGTTAATACTCATGGTTTAGTGATTCAATGTGGTAATGCTCATGGTTTAGAGAACACTTTCACACATGCTTACAGCATCCTATATTATTATTTCCAGACTCCTCACTCACTGAACCAGTATTTATTCACAGAAAATTTGTGTAATAACTGATTAAATAAAACACTGTGTCTAGCCTTCTGTCTTACTGAAGAACTGTTTCCCTGAACTCCTTTGAAGTTTCTACCTGAAACTATAATGCCACAGTTTATCATAACAGTAATTAATTGATAAGCCTTGGACACATTGCTCCTCTTTCTTCCTATATGGCCAACATGAATTTGCAATCTTTTGCTCCTGATTTTAATTAATCCCAGCTTGTCTGAAGCTAAGAAACCATTGTTAATCTTAATTATCATTTGCTTGAAACAAGCCAACTTCAAACCATGATTTATGAAATTGCTACATTTCAATAAACTATAATTAAATTATGATTAAAATAAAATTAAATATTAAATTACAGCATATTTTACAGAAAAATAGGAGTAAAATTGTAAGATTTCCTCACAGGAGGGGTGGGAATCACATGATCCTCCAGATGCTATTAGCCTGCATGTCCTGACAACTTTAATTAGGATAGCTAATAGTAAGGAATGCCAGGAGTTGCAGTACAACACTTGGAGGGGCACCTGAATCCCATTTCTTCTTTCTGGCTAAACCAAAGGAAGGAACAGCCAAAACTGAGGATCAACCAGGCTCTTCCATCACTATAATCCATGGTTTTTGTGACATCCCAACGCAGTCAAAAGACTGTTCAAATGTTAATAGGGCCTATTCTTCCAATCATTTCTTAGATTGATTTCTAAGCTGAAGTCAGCAAGATTAGAGAGTTATCTTCTCTAACTTTGGAAGATTAATGCATTAAGGTAATTTCTAAATATAGGAGAAGTGTGGGGAAGACTGGGTGTCAGTTGGAAATCCAGTTATATATGCCAAACAATGGCACTTTTCAGAAGCAAGAAAGGTATGCTTTTCTTGGCCACAATACAGTTTCAATATGTAAAACATATGGATATCTACGGCCCCATGTAGGTATGCTACACGTGCTTCCACTCTGTTGCAGGTCTAGTGGAATTGACATCCTAACCTTTGAAAGGCAAGTAACTTTGGGGAACACAGGGGTCTAGAATATTTCACACATAATTTCTCTACAGATTTACTGGAACCATATTTATCTTGGCCATCTGCCCAGTTCTGGGAACAAAATTTAGTTTTCTTCGTTTTCTTCTTCTTCTTTTTTTAGTGCAACTTTATACTAGAATTATGCCATCATCACTTTAATCTAGAGATAATAGTATTACTATTAAAATCTCCGAAACACTATATCATATGTATAATTAAAGTGAAGAGGTGTTTTGTTTTGTTTTAAATTACCAATTTTAGAGTAAATAAAACTGAAATAGGTCTTATACTACACCAAATCAAATAGACCATTCATGCAATTCATAGCACTTATGAGATCAAGAACTTAGCTTTCTGTGTACATAGATATTTTAGATTATATGCTTTTGGCAGGACTCACAATAATCAAGGTGGGAAATGACCAAGACATGAAATAAGGTCTTAGCAGAGGAAGCAGAAAGAAAAGACCTGATTTTGGAAAGAAAAGAAAGTTGGTGTGACTTTCCTATTGACTCAATGTGAGGAACAAAACACAAAGAAGAGTAAGAAATAAAGCCTCTGCTGACAAAGGAGCAAAACTATCAAGAGTTGCAGATAAAGTTGAGTTCAGTAAAGAAACAACTGAATGCAAGGAACCAACAGAATTAAAGGAAAACAAAGAAGAGTGTTTCCAAAAAGGCCTCAGAATTAACAGAAAGAAGCTCTAAAGAAGCAGTAAGCAACAGAGCACCGAGGTGGTGAATTATGAGCAAGTACAAAAGAAACAAGATGATAATCAGACAAAAACAACTCAGGAGCTGAAAAGCAATAGATAGAACAATTCTTAATAAGAACAAGATGAAAACAATGGCCGAGGGAACATGTGGGTGAACCAAAACAAGGCTTGAGCCCAAAAACAGACAATAAAGAAAGAAAACACAAGGCAGCGGGATCTTTTAGAGTCATCTACACGAGTACTATAATCACCCATAATAAGAGTGGGAGTATCATCTAAGAAAAAGAAAGGCAACCAAGAATCAAAATCACAAATAAAATTTGAAAATGGGCCAGGTGGTCAGTAAATGACTGAAATCTGCAGGTGTAGAGCCAAAAAGAATCTCACAACATGTGTCTCAACAGAAAGGTAAAAGGTAAAAAAGCTGAAACTGGCATGAACTCTATAATACCAGGCTCCACCAGCTCCCCTACCCTCATGGTGACTTGTATGAGAAAAAGAGGAGAAGACAACTGAGGTAGCAGTATCTTGGGCAGTAGTAGGTGAAAAAGTCTGGAGAGAAATCACAAACAGCAGCAACTTTAGGGGCAATTAAGCAACAGTTACATAGGGAGCAAGAAAAAAAGAAGCTGGGGGAAGAGAAGACAGTGGATAGTTATCAGATCAGAAGAAATGAAAGAAACAGCACCTCTAACAATGAAAAAAGAAAAAGGAAAATTTAAAAAGAGTTAGCAATGAAAAGATAAACGTAACAAAAAAAGAAAACTGGTAAGTTTCAAAGAAAACATCATTAGTAATGAAACCAGGGTTCTCAGTTCACTGACAAATAGCACTTCCTGGACTTTCCTTGCAGAAGAGGCTGGAACAGTTCCGCCCTGATTTTACACCCCCAGAACCCAGCACTCAGAGATGACACAGCTGGGTGTGGGAAGGCAATACCCTGGCCTGAGTCTGCCAAGAGGTAGTTGGAAGCCATATGTCTGTACCAGGCTATGTACGACGTGGACGAGAAAGGCGAATCGATCCTAGGCTGAGATCTGCCCTGATCAGAAGTGGCCTCCCACCTCCACGGGGATCAATGCCTGTCAGTTCGGCCCAGAGTGCGTGCAGCACTTGCGAGAAGGCACCCGATGGCAGGACAGAGCCCGCGGCATGACCAAGGAAGGATCCAGGCGGTCCATCCCATGTAGTGGGTGACCGAGCGGCACGGATCAACACAAGTGGATCCGAGGTGCAGAAGAACTGTTGGGAGGTGCTCCATATGCTTGGAGCTGAGATTCTTCATCACGCGCCACAGATATATCCGGTGGGCCCTCTTCCTCAACAACGTCCTCCAGAGGCTGTGTTGGAGGAGGTGTCGGCGGGCAGGTCCTCTGTGGAGAGGGTGAGCTCCGCTTCTCTTTTCGCTTCTTCTTCTTGTCCTTGCCAGGGTCAATGGAAGAAGGTCGCTTCCGCTGGACAGCAGGAAGGGGTTTAGATGACTTTGCTGCCTGTGAGCCCGCAGGAGCATCCCCCGACGCAGAAGTAACCGGAGTCCGATGAAGCTTCGGAATGTGGGGTAAAGTGGAGACTGGAGGCAAAGAAGGCGGTACCAAGCCTGGTACCGTTACCGTTGATATCGCAGCCGTCGATACCGACAAGGGCGTGGTTGATGGTCACGCTGTCAAAGAAGAATGGGAAGTCATGGCCATATAGAGGGCAGTGTTTTCAGCTGCCTGTTCCTTGATTTTTAAGGATTCTTCCCAACAATTAGATTTGAGCCTCGACAACCTGTTCCTCAAAGTTTGGGCCATGAATTCTCTGCAGACAGAGCAGGCCCTCACGTTATGGGTCTCCCAAGGCAAAAAAGGCACTCGGAGTGCCCGTCCTAAAGGGCGACCTTCCGACCACAGGACACGCAGTCTTTGAACAGCGCAGACATAAGAAAGAAGACGAACTCACACAAGGAAGTCCAACAAGAAGAGGGGTTCAGAGAAAGAAGTCCAAGAATCACACAAGAAAAGTCAGGAATGACAAAAGAAAAAACGCCAAGAAATAGCCGCTAGGCAGGAGAACCTTCCGTACGCTTCGAACACGCCGGCGGACGAAAAGAACTGAGGAGAGACTGTTGGCTTGGCGGGCTGAGCATGCTCAGTACAAGCAGGGGGGAGGGGTTTCCCGCCAAGCTGCTTAGCTCTAGAATCTTCTGAACGCTACTTCACATGTGCGAAGATCCCAATGTGTGAGGCACAGAGACCACGAAGAAGAAAATTTGATACATTTTGTGGATGGTCCTTAGCCAGTGGAACGTAAGCTGCCAGAAAACCTCACACATTTCCACAGTCGAACTTTCATCCAGCCTGACACACCAATGCTCTATGGTCCCACGGCTCTTACTTCTGGCAGGATAATATTTGAACTTTTCAACTTCTCCCCTCATCCTACATTTTGTAATACCAAGCTAATGTAGATTTCAGAAGGACTCGAAAGCTTTCCTTTGTAATGATATTTTGATGGCCTAGGAAAAGTCTGCATTGTGATTTAACTTATGGACTGTGTAATTACATGCCCCCCCCATTTTAATAAAGAACATGGACTATCTGTTGTTATTCTGAGATAATTAAAAAAAAGAAAGAAAGAAAGAAAAGAAAAAAAGGGGGATCTGCACTATATTTAGCTCACTGTCCAATCAAATTTAACAGAAAACACAACTGGCGTTTATTTATGACTTCTCAGTTCACAATAAATGCAACATTTATTAATATATGACATCAAGGAGCTCAGAACAGTTAAATTTCTAAATACCAGCAGTGTTCAAAGCACTCTCCAACTCATACACACACGTGGAAGGTTAACGGCCCCTAAAATCCCTGACACATCTCATTACTATTTTGCTGCTCCTAATTCACATCAACTAATCTAAAAGAAAAACTAAAGAAATAAGATCTACCCATATACATAACAAATAGCAATTTTCTTTTTTACCAATCAAGACATGTGGTTTTAATTTTAAGATTAAGCATTAGACTGTGGTGCTTGTCATCACACTTCTTCTCATCATCCATAAAAACAGCTCACTGTGTTTTATGCTTTTCCTTGCATTTTATATTAAAAATACTGTGAATCTGAAATGTGATTTGAAGATTTCAAATACTTCAAGCATTATGGTTGAATGAAGTGACATAGCCCTGTCCCACCACCCTGGAAAATACTGCTGTTGTCATTTGACAAGTAGAAACTTTGACTCTTGAAGCAAGGTACCTTTTTAAAAAAACAGAAATAGTAACAAATTACTGAAGACTGAACAAAGGTCTTTTTGTATCACCATCAGCATCCCTCTGCAGTTTAAATTTCATAGAACATTTATTCTTTTGAGTGACTGGAAGACAGAAGTTTTTTGACCCAGAACCCTTCTGGAATCTATACAAACTCTACGGAGAGAATATAAATAAAACATTAGGAGAACTCAACTGAAAAAGAGTTCCTTGCAATGTCCCTTAACCTCAGTGGGGCTACAAATAACAGGAGACTAAATATGCCCCGCTTCATTCAAAAAGTGTCAACATTTTTTTAATCATTCCATCTCTAACTGCGCTCAAAGGAAGGCAAGTATAAGATGCTCTCATATTACATTTGCATTCCTGCAGCACTGAAAATAAAGGAACTTTTCTAGATCTCTATGGCAACCATTCCCAAAGAAATGTCTTTAGTTCATGTACCATATTATATGAAACCCTCACACTGAAGTGTCCCCACGTTGGTACATCCTAAATCTCCTAAACACAAAATAGGGCATGGTCTTATTTTAATGAGAAGATTTCAACCTTCACCAAACAATTCCAAGAGTTTTACTATGAACATAAAATTGTACTAAAAGATTTGGGGGGAAAAATTAAAAATGAAACAAAATACCTCACAATCTAAAATAATCAACACGTGAGGCACTCAGATGTTCTCCTTCGTCTCTTTTGCCAAAGAGTGTATCTCTCTTCTGCACCACTCAGCAACACTAGTATTAAGCATGAACTTCAATATATTCTTAAGGAGAACCCTGAATTTAAGGGCAGAGGAAGGTTGGGAAAATTAAACCAGGATGAAGAAACCAATGCATATGACACTGCCTCAAACACCTTTTGATTTATTGTTTGTATTTTTCAAAGACCTATGCTAACTAATCTCAACCTTCTCCGATTAAACATTCTAACTCTTTCCCCCCCCAAATTCCAAGGTTTTCTTCATGCTTTCTCCCCAGCCATGATTGATGACTCTCCGGTTTCCATCTACTCTAAAAGTCCCCTGTACATTTCCTGTCTCAAAGCACTAACAAAATCCATCAATATTTCTGCCTTTTCTCATCTGCCCCTCCCACACCTGTTCTTGCTTCATTATTTTTCTTCTCCCTGTAATAATTATTCTTTCTCCTACCACTTGCTGCAGTCCTTCCTCTTACCACTCCACTTTCACTCCATGCTTTCTCTTCATTGCTTCACTGCCTTTACTTCTGTCTTATATTCTCAACAACCTCTCTTACTTCCTCCCCAGAAAGAAATGCAGACATCATAGCAGTCCACTCTATAACAAATGAAACCAGATCATCTTAATAGTAACTTTTCTATTTTCTTCTCTCTGTTTTTCATTCTCTTTCAAAGTCAAATGTATTAAAGCAAAAGGACTGAGTAATCAAGGCGAAATAAATCAGGCGAAATAAATTTTTAATCAGATAGTTCGTGGGAATTATGTTCTGGGTGTTGAAAGATTAGCCACATAATTGTTTTAATCTTGAACCTACTAGCCATATTTTAAAATACATTTAGGATGTTTCAATGTCCAGTTGTGAAATGCACGTTAGATAAAATGAAAGGAGTCTGTGCATCATCCTACACAGAATGTTATTCCTACAACGCTGTCATAGAATATTTTTTCACATATAAACCAAACATGGTTACTCCTCAGAAACATTAAGTTCTATTTGGCCCTAAGGAATGTTTATACTGATAAGTTGATGCTACCCTTTTTTGAACATGTAGAATGTAACTTTTTTCAAAAATAACTTTCTCATAATAACTTGATGTTATGCTCCTAATATTGATTCAGTACATATTTAAGTTGTGAGTTATTGTGATTGGGAAAATATTAGCCCAGGGGTTCCTGCAGGCTTATTTAATATATCTCCTGGGGAAAGTTCTTCGGGTCCAAACCACACTGGACTTATCTTAAAATAAATATACTTCTTCCACATTTTGAGATGTGCTCTCTCTTTATTGTACATACAGTATTTAGAGTAGACTAATTCAAATCAATTGGATACAAGAGTCAAAATTAAAATCATGGCCAGGGGTGTGCTGGAGTCTCCTTTGCTTTGTTCATCAAGTGGTGCAAAGGCCCAATTAACAGGCTGGTCAGCACCCAGGTCCTGATCCATCCTACCTTCATGACTACTATTTGGCCACAGCAAACAGCAGGAAGCTCACACCCAATCTCTCTGTGCCATTACTGTGATGATTATCTTTAAGTATGTCAGTGAAGACTTCCACTAGCCTTATACAGCATTGCAACCTAAGTTCCCATGATTTCAATTGATCTACTCTATGTAAAATTAAATTTGGATCTCATTCCTACGCCTTATAACAAAGCTTACAAATGTTCTTCTAACTTTCTTTGTCTTTAGGTCCTGTCAAATAACACCTAGTTAAACTGTGAGCCAAATTCCTTATTATTACGATCGCTACTATTACTACCGTGGAGGGAGCACTGCTACAAATCCAGCTATGAATGAATGTTGACTTTGACCCATACCAAGTAAACCACACATTTTAAACATATTCTTTGGGTTTAGGAGATCTCATCTTCACACATTTTATGCATTCCGTTTTGTGAGGCCCACTGACTGATAACTGACTGCATTGTGTGAGAACTGTATCTCAATGGGATCACTATTCTTAATTTATTTCTGATTCTAGCTTGTTCTATGCTGCAAAGCCATTTCACATTTTATGAGGTATACTAAGTACACCAATATTTTAACTAGTATCATTCTTATCTCAGAAACTTGACAGCCAAGAAGAAATTTTCAATCCTACCTCTCATAACAACAGGTGCCAGAGAACTGCCAGGCAATTTTGACGGTCTGTAGGTTCCCTCCTTAGTACATATCCATGTGTCTTTGGATACGTCTTCTCTCATGCTTTAAGCTGTTAACTATTCTCATATAAAAATCAATAAAAATTTTAGTGGTTTTTGTTTTTCCATCAACTGCGCAGGCGAAATGACTTTTGATGGCGAAGGCATGGACTTAACACCAAAAACTTTATACTTTATCTGCAACATTCACTCACTTCTGACTATTTTTAATATAAGACATTCAGCAGTATCTGAACAGGACTCCTGATAATATTAGAACAACTGTATTAACATCAAGTGAATTTACAGGGCAAGAATAAATATGCTTTGCATAAGTTAATTTTTCAGTAAACTCTTGTCTTCGAAATTTGGTCAATGATATTTCAGCACTCTGAGATTTACTTCATTCTTTGATATTCAGCTTCATCACTCATTCTAGTTTCCATTGCACTTTAATAAATAAAATAATAAAACAAGGAAAGCTGTAAAAAAGCTGTAAAAACAAATCAAGGAGAACTGTTTCATCAGATGTACTCCTGGGGATTCACTGAATGTTAGGTGGTCCTGTCTTGGGGTCACATATCTGGGGAGGAGCGAAGGTAGATGAATGAATTTCTTATGTATCTCAAGCTCCATATATTTTTCATCACAGGTTGTTCCAATTACAATTGTGAGCTGGTCAGGGATCATAGCCATCCATATGGATCAACAAATGACAAAGAACCATTAAAGACGGCAGTGTCAGGGAATACCTCGAGGACCATTTAGCCACACCTCATAGACTTTGCCATGCTGAAAGCAACAAAGAGATCATTCCTCTGATCTAATCTCTACATTGCTATACAAACATGAACTGTGAGCCTCTGGCATACTCCAACAAGTATGCAAAATTCTCAATCATCTCAAAGGACCATATGAAGAAATGATCCCTCTCTCATAAGACCCCCCCCTTTTTTTGTTTTTGGCTTTTGGTGTCTACAATTAGGGAAAGATGGTGGAGAATTCCACTCAATCCAAGACAAAGCAGAAGTAGAAGCAGTGTGTCTCAGATCAACTTACTAGTTAGCAGCATAAATATTTCTTTGTGGGAAAAGAATATTCAGTAAATGAAAAGTACAAGAAAAATCAACATAAATGATTCCTGTCCATATCTTAGTTTCTGTAACTGCAAACATTGACTGAATGTGGTCCTGAAGCTTCCACGCAATTTCTAAACCACAGTTATGGGCAACATTATACCTATTCTGGACCTATGCAGACAACACAAAACAGACTGCACAACTAACTCGTATGCATCTCTCTTTACAGCATTTTTGTACACCCAGATAGAGAGGGACAGAAACCTATTTGTATATCAAAAATGAGTCAGTCTTCTGGCACAGGGGAACTCAATATTCCTTTAAGTTGCCTTTTTGTCATTTACTCTAAAAGATGAGTTAGTATCATGTTTGGTAAAATGAAGAAATTATTTTTCTGCTTTAAGCCGGGCTTCAAACAGATGTTGTTACATAATATTTTAGCATTTGTAGATACACAAACTTTCCAGTGGCCATAGATGCACAGAAGCTGAGTCCAGAACACCACAAAGGCACCACTTCCCTTAGCAACCAGCTTGCTGTTGCTATATGCTTTAGACTTTGGCAACTTCTGTGTGTGTCACACTGTTTTCAAGTCCAATACTGAGACAGGAAAACAGATTAGAAATAAAAAACTCTTCTGCAAAGTTGATATTTATGCCAGACCCACCAAGTAGGCTAAAGAAAACATTATGCACAAAGTGAAAAGTCATTTATTAAGTATCTTTCCCTTCCTTGTGGAAATTCTACTTTTCTGCCTAATTAAGAGTTTATAACACCTAGGAAATTTCAAATATTAAACAAAATCAGAATAAGAGCATGATTTAATATTTAACATCTTCCTGTGTTAATATTATGTACAGATAGTATGTTTGTTTCTCTCTCTCTCTTTAAAATATTATAATGAGGGGTTTCAAAATAGTTTCTTTTTAATGAACCATTTCTACCTCAATGTGTGTGCCATAGATCATAATGTTGCGGTGTAGAATGCAAAATAAGACAAGCATTATATCCTCATGTACTGTTCCCAACCAAGACTTTTATCTAAGAAGAATTTCAACCTCCTTGCCTCTAATTCTCACTTCCTCTTTGCTACCTACCATCCTGGTGAAAGCACTCAAGCCTTGCTGGAGGTCATCCTCAGTGGTACTTGCCTGAATACTGACACGGCAGCATCCCAGGCACCACAAACCATGGAAAATGTATTCAGCAGTAGCTGTGTTGGCCACACAACAGTAGAATAAAACAAAATCCAAAATCCACACAAGAATGATACCTTTATTGGCCAACAAAAATGAACAAACCACATCACACAAGCTTGTGAAGCTCCATCAGCTTCTTTATTAGGCAAAAGATGTTAAAAATCATGCAGAAGCAAAAAATTAAAAGGTGATGGTGTTGGAGTCACAGGTGTATATTTTGTACTACATGATACCTCTGCTGTAGTTCAGTTGGTCTCATGGAGTCAGAGACTACTCCCCTTCTTGGTCAAGTGGGGACCAAGACAAATGGCACTAAAATTTAAACTCCATTAGCAGCAGTAAGGGATCATGGAAAATGTGTTTTTTCCCCTCAGGGCACCTCGCTCCTTTGTATGGAGCTCAGCTGACCTATAAAATCTTAAGATATGGATCACTTGATATTGGAGCAAACCAGGAACCCTGGAAAAACTACATGTCCTAAAGTCCCTGGCACTTAGGATGTTACCAGGGCAGAAACAGACAAGGAATCCTACAGCAATACCCTATCCTTTGCTGCCAGCTGGGTAAGTAGGAAAGGGAAATGAAGGTCAGAAGACCTGGAATTGATAACGAATAAACATTTTCTGAATGTGTGTGTGTGTACTTGCATGTGCTAAACTGAATTCCCATTGCCACTTGGTACCCAGGAAAGCAGTGTAGGACACTTTCAATGTTGTCCTTTCAATTCAACAGTGAGGCCTCTTAGTCCAAACTTGTGCCCCAAGCAAACAGAGAATGTTCTAAAGCACACCAAGCACTCCTGTTTAAATACGTTACAGGAAACAATCAGTAATGGGAGAACAAGGTGGTTGTCTTTTAGGAAAGAATGTATGCTACCAACTCTCCCCTAGAAAAAACTTTAATAAGCTTCCAGACAACTTCAGAGAGATTGTCAGACACTGGAGAAGGAGTGTGGTTCAATGGCAGAGCACATGTCTTAGAGGCAAAAGATCCCAGGTTTAATCCTTAAGTGGTTGACATATGACTAGAAAATCTTGGAAAGCCAGTTAGATCATTATGAGCTAAATGGACCAATCACTGGACTCAGTATAAAGCAAATCCTATGTTTCTGTGAATCCACTATTCACCAGCTATTGCCTGACAGCGTTTATCTTTTTCCCAGAAAGAAACTGACAGAATAAAGTAGAGAGGATCCAATGCTTTCATTAATCACAGTTATCATTTGGTTTCTTCCAACTAAAACATTATGCCAAAGAAAACAACTAGTACAACATACTGCAGGATTAATTTTAAAAGATGTGTATAGGTTGATAGGGTGTTCTTGTATTGTTGTTGGTTTTTTTAAACCCTGTTTTAGTAAATCTGTACTGGGAAAACATTATTTTTAACCTAGCCAAACTACAACTTAACACAAACTGCAGAAGTGGCAGAAAGATAACCCTTTATGCCTTAAAATATGATCAACAGAACAAGAACAAAAAAGCAACCATGCTAGATCAGACCAAGAACTTTTCTAGCCCAGTATTCTTTGGTAATCCAGATGCCTGTCATAATCCCACAAACAGGGCATGATCACAACAGCACCCTCCTGTGTCTTCCAACAAGTCATACAGATAGACTTGATGGGGATTTAGCTGTGGATTAGACACATTTCATTGGCAAAAGTGTAGAAATCTTCAGTGTCTCAGAAGTAAAACACAAACTCTGTCAGGCAGGTATCCCACATGAATGATCCACAATGGCTTAGAGGTTGTTTTCACTATGCATTATGAAACTTTCAATAAAACCATTAACTTGTCTGAGCAAAACATAAATTTAGTCTTGCGATCATTACATCATCCCTATAATTTTGTTTTTCTGCTCTGAGAATATAACTCAGTTTGAGTGATTTCATTTACAATACCCTTACCCACCCACTGAAATCATCCTTGTATAGATATGAATGGGGACACAAAAGCTTAAATAATAACCTTCATTGCTTCCTTTCAGTGCCTAATGTTCCTAACTTTGTCTCTGCCTAAAGAGACATATTTTTTCATCATCAATTTTGGTTTAAAGCTTTATTTAAGTCTTTACTGGGAATTAATAGTTAAGCAGTACATAAGCGGACAAAAACATTTTGAACCTATAAGAGACAACCTGAAAACTTCTTCCAAAATATTATTTCTTTTTCTTTCACCAGACTTTTTATTATTCTTTTTATCGTTATTTCCATTTTGGTGGCCAAACGTATAGCTTTTTAAATACAGTAGAGTTGGCTGGACAGGCAGACTAATGTGCTCTCCCTCTTTCTGTTTTGCTGTTCACACATACACAGTAAAGGGATCTGGAGGCAGCTGTTATTTCACTTGCCTGTTGTAGGCAGGTGCTAGAACAGGATTCCATTCTTTCCTGGTTCAAGGTTTATTGCACTGATTACACAGATTACTGCGAACACACTGCTGCAACTTTTTAAAACTTTTTTGAAAAAAATTATCAACTACTTATTTCTCTGTTATTTGTTTAAGTACTTCAATTTACACCCTTACAACTTATTTGCACATAACAGAATTCATCATGTCATTCCCAAAAGAATCTGTGAGCCTGTGCGGAGCTGACCAGAACACTATAAGGAAACCATGTAGCACTGAATTCACAGGAACTGTATTGATGCCAGTACGCAATCGGTATATGTGCAAGGTTTTAATCCATTTTAAAGCACTTTAACTGATTTTAATTCTCTCTTTCTAAACTTCTTTCTCCCAGTCAGCCTCAAAGGTGTTATATACCTTTGCATACTGATTCAGACTAACACAGTTCTGCCTTTGAACTCAGTTTTAATTTAGTAATTGTTTAATATGCTTTTATCCTGTTCAGATTATTCCTACTGTTTTAAACTTATTAAAAAGTGTTAAAGGGTGAAAAAAAGTTACTTTCAAGATTGTATAAAAAATTGTTAGCTTTTAAATTAGAGGAAGAGACGGTTAAAGATTGCATGATAAAATGGGCAAGAGATCTCAACCATAATATTCTTCTAGAAGAATGGGAAAATATTTGGAAAAACAATATGATATATACCAGATCCTATACCTTACAAGAAAATGTGTTGAAAATGGTATATCGTTGGTATTTAACACCCAGCAAACAAGCAAAAATGAATAAGAATATGAATAATCAATGCTGGAAATGTAAAGAACAAGTGGGATCCTTCTACCATATGTGGTGGGGATGCGATAGAGCAAAGAGATTCTGGTACGCTATATGAGCAAATATGCAAAACATTTTGAAAAGGAAAACTGACTTAATCCCAGAATTTTTTCTAGTGGGACTTTTTGGTGCAGATAGCTCAATAGATTTTTATACTAAAAGATTAGCACGGCACTTAATTGTGGCAACCAGACTCATCTATGCTAAACATTGGAAATCAACTTGCACCCCGACAGTGTAAGAATGGATAGAAAAAACCACTGAAATAGCACAAATGGATAAATTGATTTACAGATTAGATAATAAAATGGACAGTAAGTTTTAAAAAGCATGGGAACCATTTACAAAATTTCTGGGAAACAGGAGAATTTTAACTAAAGGTTTCCAATTGTGAAGAGAAGTTGGAAAGTGATAATTGTTGAAATAATGAGGGATAAGCCCTAGATATTAATGTGGAGGGAGGTAAAAGCAAGAGAAGAGATGTTGATGCAACAGGTTTACTTGTTTTAGAAAGAAAAGAAATGTTGAAATAGCTAATAATGTAATGAGGATAAAATTTGTAAATAGAGTTGAAAATAATGAGTGAAAAAATGAATAATGGACTTTATCCTTTCAGATATACAGAGAGAGGTTTTTTTTTTAATGACATAAGGCTGTATCTCATGAAAAGGGGGAAGTGCTCTATGTTTGTGAGAATATGTCAACAAGATATGTAGTTTGTAGTTTGCTATATGCGTGTAATTGTTTCATGTGTTAGATGTTAATAAGTTTGTTATGTTATGAATGTGATGTAATGTCTGATTGTTTAGTTTTTCTTTTTTTCCCTTCCTTTTTTACTATTTTTTAATAAAAAAGATGTAAAAAAGTTTTAAAATTGATTTTACTGTACGCTGTCCTGAGATCCTTGGTTATACAGTCCAATAAAAGTATTTTAATAAATACATACATACATAAAATAAAACACATAGAACAACAGTAGAGCAAGCAGCAAACTAAAACAGTGCAAAGATTTAAAAGCTCTAAAACAATTCTTAAATTATATTAAATAACAGTACTGGAATAATATAACACTGCTGCAAATCCCAAAGCTACATTGTAATTATTTTGCCAAACATTAATATTTCTTGGCAAAAACAGCTAAAATAATAACGAAGTGAAGTCACAGGGAAAGCATCTGGACTCAAGGAGGCTTGTCATCCAGGCTATCCATCATCTTTGTTTTACATGGCTAATAGTACTATGGTCTTATTTGAATTTATTTCTCCTTTATAGGGTCAAGTATGATGGCAGATATAAAGTGATGAACAATGATCAGTATAACTGCAGTCTTTAAATTCATCTGATTGACAATACAGGCTTAAAGGAAGAAATGGCATATTCTCTACTTTGAGGTAAACACAGGGCATTATGCCATACACACTCTATTATGGCAGGGCCAGGGCAAATTTTCACCCCCATGGAGGACCATACTACTGTATTTTTACATGAAATTTGGCTGGAAATCAGCCAAAAACAGCCCTTGGAAAATCCAACAGCTGTATTTGTTGACTAGTTTTTGTTTTTGGGTTCTTGCAAAAAAAGAGGTTGGAAGGTAGATATACAATCCCTCCTTGACTTTCGTGAGGGCTGGCGGTGTGGAATTCTCACAGAAGTTTATTTAAAATGTTGAATACCCCCCCCGAATGAGTGTTTCCACTCATGCCCTTCAAGGGCTCCACCCTCTCATTCCCTTGTCTTTGTCTCAGCACACATGTATTCCTTCCATATTCCCAGGTAAAAGGCAAGGGAATAGGACGGGGCAGCTCCATGTGCAAGGAAGGCACACATGCCTTCCCCCACATTCCCTTGTCATTTGCCTGGGTGTGTGTGCCTTCCTTCCACACACCCTGGCAAAAAGCAAGTGAATGGGAAGGGGCAGCCCTGTGCTTGGAGAAGGAACACACATGCCTCTCCCCCTCCTGCCTTTTGCCTGGGTGGGCCGCCTTCGTATTTCATGCCCAGGCAAAAGGCAAGGGAGGGGAAGAACAGGAGGAGGCAAGCAGGTGCCTCATGAATAATCAAATTGGCAAAAGTCAAGCCTGCAAATGTGAAGGGAGGACTGTTGGTGCATTTTCTTCCCTCATCTCATCTCTTAAGATGTTCTACGGATGAATAAGAATAAAGCACTATAGGACAGTGATATAGACTCGAGTCTAATGACTCAAACTCAAGTTGCCCTTTACTCACTTGTGACTCAACTCAGACTTCACTTGGCAATAAATGATGCACTAACTCAACTCGAGACTTGTATATTTTTAGTGACTGACTTGCTGCCTTTAGTTCCATCACATAACAAATTCATCCAGAAACCTTACAACTTTGAACAATGCTTCCATCTCTGCCTACTGGCCACATAATAATCTGTCTCAAGTCCAAAATGTGGGCACACTTCTCAAAGGGGAACAGCAAACGGGTTAGACAATGGGCTTGAAGTGGGCTTGAGGTCTGCTCAGCAACCTGTCCCTACTGCATATCGGGGGAGGCTTCTAAAACTTTTCCTAAGAACAGAAGACAAGACTTGCCCCCAGAGTGCAGGGTGCATTTCTCAGAGGGAACAGCAAATGTGTTAGGCAACAGGCTTGAAAAGGAAAGATCCTTTGTTCTAAAGCTTTTGAAGCTTCAGTAATGGGGAGTAAGAAGGATCCTATTCCCCACTTCTGAAAAATCCTCCAGCTTCAGAAATGGAAAGTAAGAAGAATCCTATTCCCCACTTCCAAAGCTGCAGATGGCAAAATCGTAAATGTGTCGACTTGACTCTGCTTAAATTGTTAAAACTGACTTTATTCAACTCTGCCCATAAATTCTGAAATATAGATTGGGGTATAAAGTTGGTTCCCAGACTTGAGACTTGCCTTGAGACTTGACTTGAAAGTATCTTTAAGGACTTGAAGGTAGAGACTTGAGACCTGACTTGAGACAGGCCATTTCCACATGACGACACTCTTCCGCGTTGTCTCACCGCAGTCCTGGGTCCAGAAGGGAGCACGTTAGCAATGCTCCCCTCTTCACCTGCTCAGTCCATGCGGAAGAGAACACAATGGCACCATGTCTTCCTCCCGAAGCGCAGCCAGGCTTTTTCCATTGCTGCACTACAAAAGGAAGCGTCGCCAATGTGCTTCTGTAGCTTCCGCATGGCCAGAAGTGACAGGAGTGCTGTATGATCACAGATGCGAAATGGATTTTTTCTGTTTTGCAAAAACTGAGCAAGCATGATACTCTGCAACAGGATGGCAGCAGGACAGCAACAACGTCATGCGGAAGCGCAATCTGCCGACCACTGGCATCCTGTGGCAGAAACATGACAGCGATGTCATGTGGAAAGGGCCTTGGACTAAAAGACTTAGATACATCACATCATAGGAAGACTTACAGAATTCAAGGATAAGAGACAAATAGGAAGCACCAAACAATGGAAAGAAGGCTGAGGAAGAACCACCTGCCAATATTCCATAATCCTCTAGTGACGTAATCTAGCAAGGTGAAGACACAGTTTTCCACTCAATTCATATACAGCTTCCCATATTTGAAACAATATCACAAAGTGATGTAGAAAAAGAAACAAAAACAATTCAGAAAATTTAAAAAGGACAGAAAACAAACTACAAACATTAAACAATTGTTAGTTGCAACATTTACAATCAGAAGGCTCACACTACAATTCTTGAAGTGAACAGCAGTCAGTGCAGGAAAGTTTGGGTTGTAGGTGTTAAAAAGCGCCTAAAACATGGCATACTCAAAGCCTCCCAAACATCAGGAGGAAAGCCAGAGGTGGCATAGATGAGACTGGACTATCAGTGGCGGGAATTCCATAGGGCTTTCCATAGATATGGGCCCCCTGCTGTTGCTAGTACTGTGTACAGCAAATGAACATTCTTGCATTGTGGGGTCATCACAAGAGAAATGTTTCTACAGAACCAGGGTTGTAGATCTCCACCACACATACAAGGGTTGACAGCATTTACTGTCCACCCTACACATTATTTCCTACCTACTGAGTTAGTGTAGAAGCAGGTGGTAGATTGTGACTGGCAGCCTCTGAGACTCTGGTGTTGCTCATACCAGTTGGGCAACAGGCATGAGACCTCAGGTCTGAAAAACGCTGGCTTTGGCCCCAGGGAGGACTTTTTAGGCCTGGAAGTACTGCCAAGCATAATCCATTGCAGCATGAATGTGGGAAATCTGCACATTTGCACAAATGGGGCCCATTACTATTCCAGGCTCCCAACCAACACAATCCAACCTTAACCACAGTGAAATGTAGACTGAAATGTATCTTGATAATCCATCTCATCCAGAAATCCTTGGAGCTGAGATGTCAATACAATATCAGTCTCTTGTCCAAAGATTGTAAAGTTCACTGCCTCTTTGATCTGCCTATAATCTTTTATTTCCTGCTTGTGTAAACTACTGCTGTTTGGAAGGGTAGATCTATTTTAATTATTCTGGAAACAGCCTTGCATCCCAAACCTGGGAGCAAATCAAGATAACCAATAAATAAATGTTGCATATTCATCTTAGGAAACAGACTCCACTACAGGGCTATATATACTGAAGTGGCTACATGCTCCACGAGTTTCCCCCAGTGGGTCTGATGAGACAAACTGGACAGGCATCAGTATTTGAGATGCAGGGGGAGACTAACTGACTGTTCCTCCTTCCCCATCGCTCCTAAAAGAAGCTCCAGGGTTGCAGAAGAGAGCGGTTGGTTTCAATGCGCCGACCTGACATGCTCAGAGTGTATCACAGAAGCAGAAAGCAAGGAACTTTCATTACTTCTTGCTTATTATCTTCTGCTGTACTCACTGATTATCTATGTGACAATGTTCACTTAACTGAATGTAAGATGTCTGAGGAATTTTTTAAAAAGAAAAAGAAGACTAACAAATCCCATGTGCTCCATTTATTCTTTATGTTTTAAAATCCTTCCCCTACCCCTGAAAAAATATTTTGGAAATGAATACTTGGCTATCTGCTGTCACAATGATTAACAAGCTCCCCCTTTCATTTGATTCTGGATATTAGTTTCTGACACAGGACAGGTTTTACCACTTGTCGGCCTCATCATACACAAATATAGCTTGACTGCACCACTAACACTTGCAGAGGGTTTGGAGAACAAAGGACCGCTGACAGATTTCATTCAAAGAGGATGATGTTAACTTTCAACAAAACGAAGGACAAGAATGATTCAGGATTCCTTGAGTTGATTAAAAGCCTTTAATTATACAATTATTGCTTGTTAGGACAAGTCACCTATACAGCTTCTGTCATCAACTGACAATCAGTTATGCCCACCTGAAAATTGGGATGTCCTGACTGTAATAAAAAGAGAGCACCACAAGAACACTGTCCTTTGTTTTCTACAGTGTTGTAACTTCTAGGTTAAATGAAAGGCACAGATCTGTCCAAGCATCTTCCCTACAGATCACCATGCCGCACATGCATTTTTTAAAAAATGACAATAACAGCATTGTCCTGGAACATTACAGGTATGGAACTGTTACATACAACACACATGAACTAACAATATTTCTTTAATATCTTGGGTTTATGAGAACCACATTAGAGGGACTGGTAGTACGAATGGTGCATGAATGATAGGACAAGCTCCTTGTTTTTACTACAACATCTAGCCAACATTATTTCATCCAATATACATGTCCACAGCACTCATAAAATAAGGTGTTAACTGAACTGTCTTATTTCTTGCCAAACTTTCAGATCATCAATTTATGCAATTATACTGCTAGCAAGTCCAGTACATTACCCTTTCAGCTATGTTTTATCTCTGTGCTTTTCATCATCCTGTCTCACTAAGTCTATTTTGCAAATACCTACTTTCATGCTGTACTGTTTACAAAAGCTGTGCACACTCAGACTTCCCAGCAGGAAATCTGCACACATTCCATTCCCTAGCAATAAAAAAAGCATCTTTTAAAAGACATTTCTACTGTTGAATAATCAAACAGACTAACAATGAATGGATCCCTACAGAACTATTCATTTGATTCAACAGGTTGAAGGAATCTCATTTGTAATTTTATAACAAAATCAGGAGTTAGCATCCTTGAGCAATACAGAAAGCCTACTTAACTTCTGAGAGCTATAAAACAGGCCCAACTTTAAAACTGCAAAATATATACACAAACAGTATTCGCTGTGATACTCAAAAGACAAGACAAACTCACTGCATCCTTCCATGAACATTTTACTGTACTGACACACAGAAGATGCAGAGTATTCATCAAACTTTGAAAATCAGCTTTAGTTTTTACATAAGATTATTGTTCACCTAGATACAAAAGATTTAAAATACTCCTTTCAAAGGTACTGAAACTCAACAGGCTCAATGGAGGATGAGAGAGAAGCAATACTTCCATAGTTTTTTGTTCTACCCTGTCTACCTATTTTACTCTTAGGATAAATTACGTAGTCTAGAAAGAATGGCAATGATCAAACAACATTTGCACAATCTTGTTGGTTTGTATATTTGTATATATTTTCATATTTTCATTTCATTATGATCTAACATGTGTAAGTGGGATTTCACATAATATTTTTCAGTAATGGCAAAGAGAGAGAAAGGAACACACAATAAGGCATCACAATTTCCCCTACAGATTCACAATTTATTTTCTGCATACAGGAACCTCCACCTTTCCATGCCCCATTATCTGACAACTCACTCTTTCGACACTTCCAAATTAAGACCAGTTCCATTAAGTAGACGTGGGGTCCGCTCTTTCATCAGTTCTTGCCCACAGAGGCTTGCTTGGGACTGCACATACACTGCTTGCAAGGCAAGCTCAGGGTGGAAGGAAGGTGCCAAGCCAGCTGAGAGACTTTACAAGCACTGTCTGTGTGCAGTCGGTCCCAAGCAATCCTCCTTAAGACTTCCATGTTCCTTACAGTACACGGATTCTGCTTCTTGACCATTTCTGCTTTCTGACAACGCTCCATTCTCTAAGCTGTCAGATAAGTGGGGGAAGCCTGTACCAGTGATGTAGACTTGAGTTGACTGACTTGGACTCAAGCTGGACTCAAGTCACTTCAGTGACTTGACTTAGACTTGACTTGACAATAAATGACACACTGACTTGACTTGACTCATGACTTGCATATTTTTTAGCGACTTGCTGCCCCTGGCTCAGTAAGATAACACACTCATTCACAAACCTCACAACTTTGAACAACACTTCCAGCTCTTTTTGCCTACTCGTCACATGACAGTCTGTCTCAAGCCCAAAGTGTGGGCACATTTTTCAGAGAGGAACAGCAAATGGGTTAGGCAATGGGCTTGGGGTCTGCTTAGCAGCCTGTCCCCACTGCATATTGGGGAAGCCTTCTACACTTTTCCTAATAGCAGAAGGCAAGAATCACCCCCACAGTGCAGGGTGTATTTCTCAGCAGGGAACAACAAATGTGTTGGGCAAGGGGCTTGAGGAGGAAGGATCCTTCTTTCTAAAGCTTTTGAAGCTTCAGTAATGGGGAGCAGGAAGGAGCCTATTCCCCACTCCAGAAGCTGCAGACTCTTTTATGCCCACTGACACAAAAGCCTCCAGCCTGAGTAATGGGGAATAAAAAGGATCCTATTCCTCACTTCTGAAGCTGCAGAGCCTCGTAAGCCCACTGACACCCCCCTGCAAACACCTTACTACCACCTTTTTTCCCCCTTTTAAAGTTGGCTCCCACACTTGAGACTTGACTTGAAAGTATCTTGCAAAGACCTGAGACTTGAAGACAGAGACTTGAGACATGACTTGAGACTTGGAGTAAATAGCTTAAATACATTACTGGCCTATACAGTACCTGCTTTGTGGTCCCATTTTTTATAGCTATGGAGCCACTCTAGCCTAATCCTGACATTCAGTCAGATGAGTCCTATCTTTGTTGGCCAAACTACTGTTTTCCTTGTTAAGTAGCTAACTTCCATCTTGGTCTGCTGCCATATAACACACATGGTTTTATCCTGTTACCACTGGTATTCTTTGGATGGTAAAACGTGAAAGTCTGTTTTTAAAACTATGCATTATCTTTGGCCATATGAATATTATAAACATGTACACTCTGCAGAGACCCCATTTGCAAGCAAAGAGACCAGCACTCCTATTTCTAAACCCTGCTTCCCTACCAGAAAGCCTCCGCTGCAAGTTCTTAAGTGATATTCCAATTTTCTGTAAAGAAGAGTTATTAAACATGAGAATGAGTTGCAATTCAAGGACAGAGAAGTTTGTCTGCCATTGAAAACAGGAAAGGAAAGCAGTCACACATGTTCAACACTGGAAGCAGTCTGGACTATTTTTAAGGAAAGTGCTCCCTGTCAACTCTAAAATGAAAGTTCTATTTATAAAAAATAGCAGTTAGATTAAGTATCCCTAATCTTTCTGACTGTAGACAAATTCATCCATCCAAAAATCACATCTTAGCAACCAAGACATTCCTAATTTTGTAGCAGCCTTTGTTTATGGAGAAATTCTGCCAACCTTGCTATTTTCAGATACTCATCCTTCTTTGTGGGAACAGGCATGAATATAAACGTATACTTTAATATCTGAACTGATATATTTATACTCTTTGAATTTTATCAAGAAAATTCCATACAAAACAAAAAAAATTAACATCTTTTGCAGAAGATGAAGGCACAAATCTGTTGGAAACCTAAGGCTCATCTCTACTATGGTAGTTCCTCTCATCTCTACTTTACCCATCTTTAGTCTACCCATTACTTTGTTCAAAAGCAGTGGCCACTGATTATTCACATACTTATAAATAGTATAGATTCACAATTATTCTGGAAACGGATCAAAGCAAGCTTTCAAGCCAGGATGGCCCCATGCCACAAAACAGTCTGCCACCAACACTGAATGATATAGCCTGAATAAATCATAGAAAAGCTACAGAATATCCAGTTTGTTTAACAATTGTCGTGTAACCTCTCTCTATTCTAGTTTCAACATAAGATCAAAGGCCAAATGGCTAAGGGGACATGGAACCAAAAATGCTTAACTATTGCAGCTCTCTGAAACTTGCTTCCATGAACACTACTTGTGTGTATAAAAGGAGAAAGGAATGAATCTGTTGATATCAGTTCTAATTTTTCATTTCTTAAATTCCTTCCATCCTGTTTCCATGTCAGTTTGTGGTTTCTTCTTAGATCCTAACAAAAGTTTGTAATCTTCATGCAGATTTCTCCTAATGTGTATTTTGTGCAAAATTCCTCCTAGGACACACAATTTTCTCTTACATAAAACAGTTTTGTTTTCACTAACACACATTTCTGTAAGCCTCATATACTTACTTTTTAATGTATTCTTTCACTGGAGAACTGCAAATCAAGATGGAGAAACTGACCAAAGGATAACTGAATTTTGTTTTGCGTAGTGGCTCAGCAAGTGCGAATTATGTATGTTTGCATTAAAATGAGGACCAAACAAAATTCTCCACCATGCCTATCAAGAGGAAGAGGTTCCTAGGATAAAAGGTGGAGAAGGGTAGAATGAAAACTCTCTTTCCTCTGCTCTTCAAACAATGAAGTCCTTCTCATCTCCATTTTCATACTGAGAAAAATCAATATTATTATCTACAAAAATGCTGAAGGGAACCCAAAATGGCTTTGCATGTATCACACAAAAATGTTTGCTAAAATTTAACACACTTACTTCCTGTGCTACTTGAAAACTCAATGATGTACAATTCAGTTACACATAAAGACCCAAACTGATAGTAATATTCAATGAGTGCTCACAAATGTTCCTCATTATAACTGCTGATATTTCAATAAGCGCAGGGGCAACAGTTGCCTAGCTATCATTAATTAGTTCCTTCAGAGTGCCTTACAGGTCCTCATGGTGCTGATCTTCCTCTTCCTCTCACATCTATTTTTCCTTCTCTTTCAAGTTTTGCAATGAGCTCTAAGGCAATACGACATCTGCATCAGCATTTAATGATAACCAGTCGGCCTCAAGCAGTTTGTATCCATTATCAGAAGTCAGTACCATCAACATTGGCACAGATCCCATACAAACCTCAGTTTTAAAATTGAAAGTGGTGATGATCACACAAAGGGGAAATGAGGAAGTCGCAGATGCCAAACTGTGGCAAGTAATATGGATTCTATTATATATGCCCTGAGCCAGGAAGAAACTGTTTAAATTATAATTGGAGAGTAAAGTGGGCCCAATGCAATTTTATCCTGCAACCTCTGTTCCTTTTCCTCTACAGCTTCAAATTTAAACAACTCGTTTTTCTTTCCTAGTTGTATTTTCTGCTCTATGCAATATCCTTAGGACATGCTCTTATGAAGAAGGCAGGTATACGGGGCAGTATTCCAGGATCCACTGATTTCCCTATAACCTTCTCTCTGCCTAGGCTTGGTCAGAGGGAAGGAAGGAAGAGCTGTGAAAAAACTGCATCCAAAGGTACTGCATCCAAAGAAGAAGGTTTATATCTACAAAAGAAAGCTCATGCAATTTTTTAAAAAAAAACAGCATTAAAGATGCTGCTGTCACAAAATTCCATGCATTTCAAAAAAAATGCACACAAAATGTTTATATTTCAAAATAAGTGCACAAGAATCCATATGAAATTTTTAGACAAACAAAAAAAATTGCACTTCCATTCAAACTAGGAAAGAATAAATTGGCAGAGGAAAACAAGCACCTTACTGAAACTGAGCTTGAAAAAATTGCCCATCATATGTGTGGTCAATATGTCTGTCTGATTAAGTGGTATTCAGTCAATTCTGGAGAAGGCTGCAGTCCCTCAAAGGATCAGGTATTCAGTTTGTAATGCTGTTCTCTTCCGATAGGCTTTCACAGACTAGTACTCCACCGCCTCCCATCAACTGTCCTCTTGTTTTTAATAGTTAATGTGTTTTAGGGGGTTAGAAGGGTTGGTGGGTGGGGAGGATGGGTTATATTTTAATGTTTTTAATGTATTTGATATACTGCTGTAATGCCACCTCGATCCATTGGGAGAGGCGGAATATAAATTATTATTATCGTCGTCGTCGTCGTCATTATAGCTTCAATGGCTCAGTGTGTCTTTTAAACAGATATACCAACTATAGCTCTACCTGGACATGGAGAGAACTGTAGCTCTGGTAAATAAACCTACCGACCAACCAACCAACCACAACAACAATAACAACAGGAGAGAATCATGCAGTTCTCCAGATGCTGATGGACTTCCCCAAGTCAGCATATCCAATGGTGAAGAACGTTGGGAGTTATAGTTCAATATTTGAAGGACCACATGGCTCTCAGCTCTGCCTTTATAAAACACACACATACCCTGTGCACACCAATGCGTCCTAAGAAAAAGATATAAATCACAGCCAACACAGGCAGACCACATCTAATAGCCTTGACAGACAATAGCTGGGCAGCTGGGCAGGGCTAAGAGACTTCACCTTTATAATCAGGGCAGTCATTCTGAACAGCTGTCATGGCCAGGCAATTAATCAGCAAGCAGCAGAGCAGGGCTTACTCACAAGGCAAGAGCAGGGGTTGTCCAAACAAAGTCAAGGTTCCAGAATAAACAAATCCACAGGGCAAACCCCAGTCGCTGTCAAACAGGTAGAGATTCAAGGTAGTCAGGATGCAAGAGAACACAGTGCAGGGCTTCAACAACCAGGAAGATCAGTTGCTGAACCAGGAAGGGAAGGGTTAGTGGCCAGCCTCTTACTAATGCTGTTGCCACAGGTGTTCCCTCATTAGGGCTTGTTTGTCAAATGCGCCGGGCAGCGAAGCCTCTCTTTCTGATGTTATCTCTCTTGCACGGTAAGAGTCTGTGTTGCCTCATCTCCAGCTATTTCTTCCCCCTGCTGTTGTGTGTTATCTTCTCCTGAGCAAGCTTCTGGGTTAACTTCTGCCTCAGAATCCTTCTCCTCACTGTCAGGGACTCCAAGGCAGGGCATGACACCAGCACTGGAAACAGTTTTGTTTCTGGCCGTAAGCTTTACATCCTTATTTCTTTTTTTTTTTTAATTTTTTTAAATTTTTATTAATTATATAACTAAATCACAAATACAAAACAAGAAAAAAAAGTTAAACACCATGTGATATACATAATAGTGAATTAAAAAAAAATAATTTTTTTTTCTTTTTCTTTTTTTCTCTTCTCTTAAGCAATACTAACTTTCATTGTTATTTTGCACCTTTATCCTTAAATTTATAAATCTGTTCAACTATTATAATTTCACATTTAATTCAATATTTTTCACATCCCCTTTAATCTATTTCTATTGTTAATTCTTTTAACTTTTTTTTTAAAAAAAACATTGACATCACTTATCCTTTTAAATCTATAAATCACAAGTTTAACACACACACCTACTAAGAGTTACAAAATATACAACATAAAAGAAAAACAAAACTAAAACTAAAAAATACCCACCCCCCAGAGCCAACTTTTTATTTAATCCACTTTCCAAAATTGCCATTCTTCTTTTGACAGGGTAGTATTACTATCTCTTTTCAGAACTTTATCCAAAAATATTTTCCAAATTTCTTCAAAATCATTCCCTTTAACCAAACCTTTCATAAATCTAATTCTACATGTTAGTTTATCATTAATTGCGATTTTCCACACTTCGTTATACCATTCCTCTATTTGAAATTTTTCATTTGCTTTCCATTTTTTTGCTATTATTAATCTCGCTGCAGTTAACAAATTTGTTATTAATTCTTTCTTTACTTGAGTACACTCAACCTTATCATATATAGATAACAATGCAATATTTGGACATACTGGTATATCTGCTCCTATAATCTCTTTTATCTCTTTAAAAACCTTTTGCCAAAACTCCATTATCTTATTGCAATTCCACCACATATGCATATATGTACCAATTTCTTGACATCCTCTCCAACATAATCTTGAATATTTCTCATCTTTTTGATTTAATTTCACTGGAGTCAAGTACCATTTCCACACTAATTTATAATAATTCTCTTTTATTCTTATTGATAATTTTTTTAAATGACGTTGTTTCCAAATTTTTCCCCATTCTTGTATATCTATATTTTGTACTATCTCTTCCTCCCATATTTTTCTAAGAAAATCCTCTTCTTGTTCTTTTGCTAATATTTTATATATTTCACTTGTAATACCTTTTAGTATTTCATTTTCTTGCATATTTTCTCTTTGAATAATAATTTGTTCAAATTTAGTATATTCTTTAAAATCCTTAACATATCTTTTCATACTCTTTGTCCATTGCTCTAATTGTATATAATTAAACCAGGATATTTTAGTTTCCTGCAATCTCTCTTTCATTCTATCTTTATTTATCATTATTTTCATCCATTCTTTTAATCTATAAATTTTTTGTTTTTTTATTTCTTTCTCTATTATTTCTCTTAAATTTTTGGAAATTTTTCCATCATCACTATCGGAGTTAATATTGATATATTCGGTATTAATTTTCTTTTATTTTTTTTCCATATTTCTATTATATTTTTTATAAAAGGATTTTCTATCTTCTCCATTTCTTTCTTTGAAAAATTCCTAAAAAATATATTTTCTAATTTTGTCTCAATATTATATCTTCTATCTCTAACCAATCTAAATCACCCTTTCCTGAAACCCCCTCTATGATATATCTCAATTGATTTGCATAATAATACCATTTTAAATTTGGAAGTCCCAGGCCACCTTCTTTTTGACTTTTATACCAATATTTCTTGTTAATCCTCATTTTTTATTTCCATTACAAAAATTATTTAATATCTTTTGCCACTCCTTTAATTCTTCCTCTGATATTTTTATTGGTAGCATTCTAAACAAAAAGTTAATTTTAGGTAAAATTTTCATTTTTACCACTGCTATTCTACCAAACCACGATAGCTTTATATTTTTGTAGTCCTCTAATTTCCTTTTTGTTTCTAATCTTAATTTCTTGAAATTTTTTTCCTGTAATTCTTGTAAATTTTTTGTAATCTCTATTCCTAAATATTTAATTGATTCTTTTATTTTAAGTAATCCTCTTTTACTACTTATAAATTTTTTATTCTTCTTTAGTATAATTAAATAACATTATTTCTGATTTGGCCCAATTTATTTCTAACCCCGTCTTCTCCCCAAACATCCTTATTTCTTACTGAACCCTTTGAATATTCTGACACTGGCTGATTCCTTGGCACTTGACACTGCATTGCTCTTAGTGCATGATCTTTGCCCCTCCCATTTACAGCATTTTGGGCCTCCTGGTAATTGACTCAGCTTTCCTAACCCAGCCAGCTGGGCTCCACACTGACACATAAGTCAGAGCAGGAAGAACTTTGATCCAGTCTGGAAAGAACAGGTTGCTTACCTGTAACTGTAGTTCTTCGAGTGGTCATCTGTGCCTCATACAATAGGAGCTTTCGCGTCTGCGCGGTAGCGTTCGGAAGATTCTAGAGCTCGTTGGCTTGGCGGGGAGCCCCTCCTCCTCGGTCGTACTGCGCATGCTCCTCCCGCCGAGCCACGGTCCCTCCTCAGTTCTGGTCCGCCGAAGAACATGGGACCTGAAGAGAGGGGGAAGGCAGGGCGGGTGTGTATGAGGCACAGATGACCACTCGAAGAACTACAGTTACAGGTAAGCAACCTGTTCTTCTTTCGTGGTCTCTGTGCCTCATACAATAGGAGACTGAATAGCTCACCTGTAGGATGGTGGGTCAGGTCCCAGACCCTAGAGGATAGAGGCCAGCATCGCACGACCAAACCGGGTATCTTGCCTGGAACGGCAGTCAAGCCTGTAGTGGCGGATGAAGGCCCGACGGTTGGGCCCAGGTCGCCACACAACACAGCTCCGGCAGGTCGACCCCTCGCAGAAGGGCCGCGGACGTGGACACGGCCCTGGTGGAATGGGCCCAAAGCAGGTCCAGCGGAGGCTTCTTGGCCAGTTGGTAAGTCAAGTGGATGGTCTGCGCGACCCACTTGGAGAGTCGCTGGGATGATACCTTGTGACCTCTTTTGCGCTTGCCATAGCAGACGAAGAGGTGAGGTATCTGTCGGTAGGACGCTGTCCTATCCGTGTAGAACGCCAGGGCCCGACGGACATCCAGGGAGTGCAGGGCCCGCTCCAGGGGCGAGGAGGGCTCGGGGTAGAAGGCCGGGAGCACGATGTCCTGGTTGAGATGGAAGGTGGACACCACCTTCGGCGGGAATGAGACGTCGGGTCAGAGGATGATCTTGTCGCGGTGGAAGACCAGGAAGGGGTCGTCGCAGCGCAGCGCCGCCAGCTCTCCGGATCGCCTGGCAGAGGTGATCGCCACGAGGAACGCCGTCTTCATCACCAGGAGCCTGTCATCCGCTGTCGCCATCAGCTCAAAGGGCGGCCTCGTGAGCTGTGACAGCACCAGCGATAGCGACCACGATGGTAGCGGGGGCAATACCGGCGGGTAGAGGTGTTGGAGGCCCTTCAGGAACCGCTTGACGGTATCGTCCCGGAAGAACGCCGCGGAGGGTGACCTCGGCGGTTGGTACGCCACGATCACGGCGAGGTAGACCTTGATCGAGGTGAAGGCAAGGCCTTGCTGCCGCAGGTGGAGGAGGAAATGAAGAACGGTCCGGAGGCCGGCCGGGGACGTCGGCCCCCGCCGCTCCTCTGCGAAGGCGACAAACCGCTGCCATTTGTAGTGGTAGTTCCTCCGTGTCGATTCCTTCCTCGCCGCCGTTAAGACGGTACCGATGGCCGGGTCGCCTATGGCGATATCCTCCAGGCATGGAGGGCCAATACTGGAAGGTCCGGGTGTAGCACCTGGCCGTTGGAGTGGGAGAGCAGGTCCGGCGCCAGCGGGAACTTGAGGGTCCTCCCCGGGAGGCCTCGATCAGGGGGCCGAACCAGTGCTGCCTCGGCCAGTACGGTGCCACCAGAATCGCGTCTGCTCGGTCCGCGATAATCTTCGATCGACGCGGCCGAGGAGCAGGAATGGCGGGAAGGCGTACAGGAGCCCCTCATCCCACGGTATCTGGAACGCGTCGCCGATGGAGCGGGGATCGTGCCTCGCCCTGGAGCAGAAGCGTCGGCATTTCGTGTTCAGGCTGGTCGCAAAGAGGTCGACGGTAGCTCGCCCCCCGGTTCGGAGCATCCGGAAGGCGTCGTCGGCCAGGGACCACTCGTGGTAGGAGGAGGTGTCCCTGCTGCGGGCATCCGCCATGGTGTTCTCCTGCCCCGCCAGGTGAACCGCCAGCGGGTGGATCCTCAGGGAGGCGCACCAGTCCCAGAGGGCGAGCGCGATGGTCAGCAGGGTGGTGGAGGGGGCCCCCCTGCCTGTTCACGTAACACATGGCGGTCGTGTTGTCCGTGAGGATCAGCACGGAGCGGCCCACCACCAGGTGCCGGAACGCCATCAGGGCTTTGTGGATGGCCAGGAGTTCCAGAGCGTTGATGTGGAGGGACGTCTCGCCGTCCATCCAGGCGCCCTTGACCCGTAGATCTCCGGCGTGGGCTCCCCAGCCCAGCAGGGACGCATCCATCGTTATCGTGACCGTGGGTCTGGGCTGGCGGAACGGCATTCCCGACATCAGGTTCCGGTGGGACTGCCACCACAAGAGAGTCTGCCGGATCTCGGGGGGAATGCGGTATCGACGGGACTGCTCGTCCCGGAACGGGTCGAAGACTCTGACGAACCAGTGCTGCAGGGGCCGCGCTCGGAGCCTGGAGAGGTAGGTGACAGCCGTGGTCGCCACCATGTAGCCGAGCAGCTGCTGCAGCGTCTTGGCCGATACCGTCGGGGCCTGGGAGGCCACCCGCGCCGCGCGGGTGAGCGTCCGGGCCCCCCCCGTCGGTAGGTAGGCCCTTCCCAACACGGTATCGAGGGTCGCCCCGATGAAGTCGAGGAGGTGGGTAGGCTCGAGGTGGGACTTCTTGGGGTTTCCCTTGAGTCCAAGTCGGGTGAGCCACGTCAAGGTGAGGTGAATGTCTTTGTAAAGTTTGTCCTTGCAGGACGCCACCAATAGCCAGTCGTCGAGATAGGGGTAGACCGAGACGCCTCTCGTCCGCAAAAGGGGACGACGGGAGCCATGCACTTCGTGAACACGCGGGGTGCGGTGGAGAGTCCAAAGGGCAGGACACTGTACTGGTGCTGGTACCGTCGATCGCGAAGCGCAGGTACTGCCTGTGCTGGGGGCGGATCAAGATGTGGAAGTAGGCGTCCTTGAGGTCTATGGATGCCAGCCAGTCCCCTCGTCGGAGAAAGGGGAGGATCGATGGCAGCGTGACCATCTTGAACCTCTTGGGGGGGATGTATTCGTTCACTCCCCGAAGGTCCAGGATGGGGCGAAGGGACCCGTCTGCTTTCGGTACGGCGAAGTCCTGAGTAGAAGCTGGTGGTCCTGGCCGAGGGTGGAAGCCTCTTGATCGCTCCTTTGTCGAGCAGGGACTGGATCTCCTCCAGCAGAGCCGGGGTGGCCGGGGTGGAGTAGTAAACGCCCCGTGGTGGAATATCCCGGAACTCGATGGCTACCCCCGGCAGACGATGGTAAGTACCCAGGAGTCCGTGGTGATCTCGCGCCATCGGTCGAGGTGCCTGGCCAGGTCCGGATGATGAATGAGGTCTGCTAGAGGGGCGAAGGACGGCATCGGTGGTGTCCCCGCGGGAGGCATCAAAACGCGCCTTCCCACCCGAGGAAGACTTCTTGGACGGCGGAGGCTGCCGCCGGTGGGGCCTCCTCTGTGCTGACGCCGCGGACGGTCTGGAGGCAGTCGAGCGCGGGGACCGAGGCTGGTAGGACGAGGACGAGGAGGACCTCCGCCACGAAGACCTGGACTGGGACGACCGGCGAGCCTGGGGAGGCTGGTTGATCCCGATCTTCCTCGCCGTCAGCCGGGCCTTGACGAGGTGGTTCATGGCATCGTCTGTGGACGTGTGGAAGAGCCCCTGCCCGTCAAAGGGGAGGTCTTCTATCCTCCGGCGGCTGTCCTCCTGGAGGCCGTAGGAACGGAGCCACGCGTGGCGTCGGAGGGCCACAGCACCAGCCATGACCCTCGAGGTGGCCTCCATGGCGTGCCTCGAGGTGGCGGAGTTTTTGGGTGGCCACGGCCATGGCCTCCCCGAAGATCTGCGTGGCGGACGCGGGACTCTTCCGGGAGGTCAGCCAGGAGAGGGCCTAGGCGATCGAAGAGGTTCCGGTGGTAGGCCGCCAGGCAAGCCATGGTGTTGGCGGTCCTGGACACCAGGGACGCCGCCGAGTAGAACCTCCTCCCGAAGCCGTCGAGTTTCCGGCCTTCCCGATCGGGCGGGGTGGTGTGGACCCGGTTGCCGCCCCGTGTCTGGGATGACTCCACCACCACTGAGTTCGGGACGGGGTGGTTGAACAGGAACTCCGCTCCTTCCCTCTGGGTCCTGTACAGATGTTCAAGCCTATGTGGGATAGGCTGCGCGGACGCCGGCTTCGCCCGGGGTTGCTTTCAGCGCATCCACCAGGGTCGGCAGGAACGGGAGCGGCGCGGCCAATGGAGGTCGGGTCTCCAGGTATTGGAAGACCGGGTCCTGCGCCTGCGGGGCGGGCTCCGTTACCTTGAGGCCGAGCGCCGTCGCCATCCGAAGGAGGACTGCGGAGAACTGGCGCACGTCCTCCGGGGCCGATTCCGGGAGCGGGTCCCCGAAGCCCAGCGGCGGTGACTCGTGGGAGGACGGCGTAGATTCCGCAGAGTCAGAGTCCGATTCGTAGGAGTCATCGGACGGGGATGGTGAACGCTCCACGACCTTCTCCTCCGCTCTCGGCGGTTGCGGTGCTGGCTGCATCGGCGGAGCGGCGGGCGGTACCGCCGGGGCCGGCACGGTCTCCGGGGGCAGTATCGATGGATTCGGGTGTACCACCGCCTGGGTCGTTGATGTGGCCGAGGTTCCCGTTCGAGCCGGGGTGGCCTGCGGGGTTGGTCTGGTCGCCGTGGCCGTGGTCCGTGGCAGTGGGGAGACCGGTCTGCGGCGGGGTGACGGTCCCGGGCCACATGGGAACTCGGAGACCTGCCCCTGGGCGATCGCCTATGGCGAGGTAGCGGTGCTCCCCTGGTGGCGAGCGGGAGCGTGGTCGTGGCGACCAGAACCTCGGGTCCGGGTGGTAGCGGTCCCGGTAGGAGGGCAAGTAGGAATAGTAGGAGCCCGGGGGCTCGTGCCATCCTTGGTCCAGCGCATATCTCCCCAAGTAGCTGGGGGAGTGCGCGCTCTCGCCTGCACGCACGCTCTCCAGGCGCATCTCCCGATACCGCAGGGATGGAGGCCTGGCCCAGTGGTCCGGAGATCGGGATTCGCCATGCCGGGGGAGGAACGTCTCCGGCCCGGGGTGTCCACGTGGCGCTCCGGAGATGGATGGCGGCTCGGCAGCACAGTCTCCACGACTAGCTTTGGAGGCTGGGAGGGGGTGGCCTCGATGGGCTGGTCGTCGTCCGAGAGCTCCAGGATCTCCTGGGCCTGCGGCGTTTCTTCCTCCGGGACGTCGGAGAGGGCCGGTTCTCCCGCGGGCTGGGTAGGCGGCGGGGTCAGTGGCCGGGTGGTCTCCGGAGGGTGCCGCTTCTCCTTCCTCTTCTTTTTCTTCTCCCTCGGTACCTCCTCGGTAGCTGGGCGCTTCTTCTGGGCAGAAGTCAGCGGTTTCGAGGAGGAGGCCGCGGGGTCGTCTCGTGACCGACCCATTGAGATCTTCGGGATCCTCGGTAGCTTCATCACCGGTACCGGGGGCTTCGACACCGACGGTACCGAGGTCCCGGCGGCCGTCGGAGAAGGGGGAGGGCGAAGAAAGGCCTTTTTCCATCGGAACGGACTCGGTCTTCTGGGCGCGGAGAGACTGCTCCCAGCAAAAAGACTTCAACCTTGCCGCCCGGTTCCGAAGTGTCTGGTGGGTGAACTCCCTACACACGGGGCAAGTTTGGACGTTATGCCCTTCACCCAAACAAAAAAGACACTTCGAGTGTCGGTCAGAAAGGGCGACCTTCCTTCCACAGGAGGCGCAGGACTTAAACAACGCCGACATAAAACGCGGGGCAAGGGCGAGGAGAAGGGGAGAGTCGGAGGACGCCGCACCGAGCCGAAAAAAAAAGCCGAGGGAAAAGGCGAAAAAAAGATCGAAAAGATCGAAAAAACGTACCAAAATCCAAGGGAAGTCCGTAGGGAGAGTCGAGAGGCGGTCCGAGGTCGATTTCCAAATCTGAAAAAACTACGCAGCAAGAAAAACGCAAGAAAACGCAAGCCAACAAGAAGAACCCTCTGTACGCTGAGGCGGACAAGAAAGAACTGAGGAGGGACCGTGGCTCGGCGGGAGGAGCATGCGCAGTACGACCGAGGGGGAGGGGCTCCCCGCCAAGCCAACGAGCTCTAGAATCTTCCGAACGCTACCGCGCAGGCACGAAAGCTCCTATTGTATGAGGCACAGAGACCACAAAGAAGAACTCTAATTCAATTGTGTTTGAAGATGCTAATACTTCTTCCACTTTACATATTTGTTACAGGGCAATGCTATATCAGTTACAAGGTATGGTATGTTTTGACCAGTAATATAGGTAAAGTTTCATCTTTTCCATTCATTGGACATAGGCAGGATATAAATAAAGTGACTGAATTATTGATATAAATAAGGATTCCCAATGGTGTGATGTACTTGTCATCCAACAGCTCACCTTCCCCTTGCTTGAAGGAAGTTAATCAGGGCTCTCATCTTCTGGCAAAGACAGACAAGGAATGGGGCAAGTCCCCCAGGATAAATTAAAATCACCATCCTTGTGTAAGGCAGAGTCTTTACAGAACAGGACTCTGCCTGGGTGAACTGAAGTCCTACGCCTGAGGATCTCAAGGCAGTCCTCCTTCAATGGTTTGGTGTTACAGCTCTCAGAGGTGTAATATCTATACCTGCTGGGGTGGCTAGAGAAGAAAACACTGTAAAATCACAACCTGCATCCTCTCCAATACTGCTGTCTCAATCTGTCCCAACTTAATCACCACTCTTGACTCTTCTTCATCTTGCATGGCAGGATTTAGAGCTAGGACATCTGTCCCTGTGGCAATTAACTTCCATTAGACAGGGATCCCTCAACCCAGGGGAAAACATGGATTCCCGCCACTGTAAAAACTCAGTGTGGGCCTATTCCTTGTGTAGACTGGGTGATATAAATAGATCACTTAAAAAGTTTGCCCATCCATTCCCTTCTCTACTCCTGGTCTATTGAGATAGCATGCTATCTACTTCTCCATGTGGCTTCTGAGACTTTTCCTCCAGATTTAAAATAAAATATAGTTCCCGCCAGTACCTGCTGCATTTGTCATTTGCATAGAAATGCAGAACACAAGAAGATCTCCAGCCCTCCCCACAACTTGAGCTGTGTTTAGAAGAAGCATTTGGAGCCTTAAGCAATGTTGCAGTAGCACTTGATGGCAGTAAAGGAATACTGCACATCTCAGGCCAAGTGTTTCATAGCAGAGAGCTTTTATATGGGTTCCCTGCTGGGATGGTGTGGCTTTTGCTGCTTCTGATGTCTGACTTCATATAGGCATGGGTGAGCCCAAGAGATGCTGGTGCCACAACCCAGGCCTTTATTCCAAGCAAGCTGTGTCAGTAAGGGCAACCAAAGTAGCGGGGGAAGCAATCAATTTCTTCTTAAATGTCTTTATTTTGTTTTACATTGTTTGAAGGGAACTCTAAGGAGCTTTGCTATGGCCCTGAGATTCCAGTTCTAGGTAACAGCAGTCCTGGGGTATGTGGTGAAATAGCCTTCCCCTTGTGGGGCAACTAAATTTAGAGGAACCTGCTTTTAGTCCAAGTAAAGGAAACTGCTCCTGAAGACTTTGTACCTTTTCATAATGACTGATACACAGACAGCACTTTTGTCTGCCACATGAAGTCTGGAAATGCCATAAGAAGCTAAAACATTTCCTGTTGTCACTCAGTATCAAAGGAGTCATCAGCATTAGCTTCCTGAAGTAAATTTTATTAGTATTAGACTTTTCATTTTAGCATTTTTAAATGCTGACATTTTTATTTATCCAAGCAATGTAAGGAAACATTAAAGAATAAAAGAGAAACAAAATTTCCCAGGTTTTCAAAAGCACTACACAATTTTAAAACCTAACTTTCTCAGATCATCATACTCAGACCTTGTCAGCAAACCAGCTGCATGTTACCAAGTTCAACCACTTTTGTTTATTTTTTAAGTGCTGCAGTAACTCCTTCCCCCAAAAGGCAAATGAGATAAATAAGAAAATACACATATTCACGCATAAAACTTTCCATTAAACTAAGAAACAAAATTGCCATGGTTGCTTGGCAGTATGTAATAACTTACAAGTAATTTTTTTTCTTATTTCAGCGATACAGTTTGGTTGTTGTTGTTGTTGTTTGCCTTCAAGTCATTTCTGACTTATGGCAATCCTTAGACAAACCAGGGTTTTCTGGGGCGTGAGAATGTGTGTGTGAGGCACCCAAGGTCACCCAGTGGGTTTCCACTGCTGTGCAGAGAATCGAACCCTAGCCTCCACGGTCATTGTCCAGTGCTCAGACCACTACACCACACTGGCTCTCTATTGTTTGGTTAGTATGAGTCAAACAAAAAAGCATCTTCTGGCAATCAAAATATGGCATACACTTTTGTTGACTCCAACCTACTTCTTTTGATGTTGTTTTCATGGCTTTCAGCTAAGCTCCATAAATATGAAGATGTCAGGATTTTCTGGGAACTTATCTTCAAAGTACTTCCTACTTGTCAGTAGTTCAATGCGCAGGTAATATGTACATAATCAATGGTCTCCAAGCTAAAGTACACATCAAAGTTGATGATATCATCACCATGCTAAAGTTGGAGGAGTCAAAATAAACATTGATGCCAGATTGTTAGATATATATATATTTGGCTCTCCAAAAGTGGCTTTCATCCATTACATTCACACTGAACATTTCTTCTAAGTCTACCCCCAACTTAGTGCAGAATTTTCTATTTAAGCACTCTGCAGGACTTGGCCAGCATCAGATTTCACTGGAAAAGGATACATTCAGAATACCTTTTTACTACATAAAAGTGACAGATGAAAGCCACATAAAAATAATCATGGTGATCCATCAAAAAAGGTCCAGCAAGACATATCACAGTATAACTTGCCAAGGGAATGACAATACAACAATAGTCATGCTATTAGTTCTCTAGCCCACTTTTTTTTTTATCATATATGACTCATGGCATGGATTCTTTCAATGCAGAAATTACTGGATGTGATCTTTAGGCAATTTGCTGAGATTATCTAGATTTTTGTCACAATATTATACCGCATGCAGTTCCTTGAAACTGTCCAACTAAAACCATGAAATCAGACAGAAAAAATAACACTTGTCTCAAGTTCTGAGTCGTCCACTTCTGAAATACCTCATGTAAAACACACAGATTGAGCTTAAACTGAAAGAGTTAAGAACCATTCCATGAGAGACAAAAGGCAGTAGAAGCAAACTCCACAGCCCTGTGGGGCCATGTGAGTCTATCTGGATAGCCTGGAAAAATGTATGCATCCCTACAGCCAAATACATGTATCCATGTGTGCATGCACACACAAACACTCCTTCTGTACATCATGCCAAACAACACAGGACACTGGAGGCTTTCAGCTCCCCTCACTTCAGCAATCTTCTTAGCATCACTAGGAGAGGAAAATGCAAACTTTTCCCACCCCAGCAACCTTATGTCAGATACTGGAAATGTAGATGGAGCGGCTTTAACTTCATCCACATCCCAGCAACTTGGATCAACATTACTAAGATGGGGCAAAGTTAAAGCCTCCACACCTCTTAGCAATCCTATGACAGATTTCTGTGAATAGGAAGAAGCTGCTGAGAAAGACAGTAAGCAGGGAGGACTGGTAATGTGCATCCTCGTTTAAAGGACACAGAGAAAAACTGCTAGGAAACAGTCTGCCCAAGAGGCCAGGCTGGCCCAGTTTCTCTTCTGCTTCCGTCAGCAGGCAAAGACCTTTTATTCAAGCAGGCATTTGGCCATTAACTCGCTGTTATGGGAAGATCATTTAATGCTGGCTGTTGTACTTCTCCTGTAATTTATATTCCAACTAACACTACCCCACAGATGGAAATGGCTTTAATTAAAAAAAGGAAGTGAACATGCCTGGACAATTCAGTTTGTTTTTCTGTTCATATATTTGGAAATATATAATGCTATTCATATATTTCAAGATAAAATACGTTTTATAAAATAGTACTGTCGTTCTTTGGCCCCTTGTCACAATTGCTGATTCTAAAGATTATGACTATAATTTATTAATAAACTGGAGTGGACTTGGTGCTGCCTGGTTTTTTATATTAGAAGGGGTCCAAGGGGACTTCCTTTTTCCCATCTCTCCATTTAGCATCAGGAATCTAGCTAACAATACTTTAGAAATCCCTCTCCCATTTTCACATCCTCTTCAAAACCTCTGGAATCTCAAGAGCACTACCTTAGAGCTCTTCTATTCACCTTTTTCCCCCTGCTACCTCAGGATCTATAGGAAGAGTGTCTCAGAAAACTTCCTTTTGATTTTCAACCCCTTTAAAAATTATTTTCTCAAGGGATATGGCACCTTCATACAAATTGACCTGAAAGTAGCCATTGCAACACTGGTAACAACAAAAACTACTCAAATGTTGAGGTGGCTACCATGGTTTCCTGATGAGTTATAGTTATGGCTTACCTATAGAGATCGAGATGGCTTGGGTTCAGCTATTTGAAAGACCATATCTCCCTATATGTGCCCAACAGAGCTCTTCAGAAAAATTAATTCTCTCTGTTCCACCACATTCTCATCCTTGTTTGTTGGGAACAAGCGAGATGGCCTTCTCTGCAGCTCTTCCAAGACTTTGAAATTTCTTCCCCAGAGTACTCAAGATGGCTTCTCTACTTGCTCTCCTTCTCCTAGCAAGTAAAAAAATATCCCTATTGCATCAGGTGGACTTTTAATGGTGTACTGTGCTATTCTGTTGGTTTGTATACAGTCTTTTAATGAATTCTAATGGTTTTAACTTTACAAATTATTTAATTCTTTTAAAATAATTTGCATAGTTATACCTTTTATTGATGTTTTCATATAGTTTTTAATCTGTATCGTTTAATAAGTGGTAAGCTACCTTGAGTCTCATTACTGGAAAAAGGGAGGGATACAAATGAATGGGGAAAAAATTAATCCCCCCCCATCATTTTTGCTTCTACTGATCTCTTGTTTGGAATTTCAACTTGAAAAGCAGTGTTATAAATGTGGATGGCAATGAAAAACACTTCTCAAATTTTTAGATGTCCAGCATTATGTCCTGATGAATTACGGTTGCCCCAGACACACAGAATTTCTCTTTTTGTATTATAAATGAAAGGTCTGTCAGTACAGTATAGCATGCTGCCAAAAAAGTCAAGAAGTAACTATAAGATGAAGAGAGTATAAAGCCATTGCAGTCAGGAGCAGAGGCCAGCTACAGGCAAAAAATGGTTTGCACCACCAGATAGTGATAACTTTACTGGAGAGGGAAGGACTTTTATCTGAATAACATCATGAGCTCCAGTTCTTTCACATTCTTCCACACAACTAAATGACTGCTGTTCATTTATACGAGAGAACATAAAGCAGGTGCAGCTTTCTTCTTCACATTAAACCATATAATTATTGCTTCTAGGGCAGAGGTTTTCAATTAGTGCCAATCAGTTGGGTAGTTTTTGGAGTCTTTCAGTGAACACTTCATTGACTACAAACAAATGGCAATTATTGCTCATTGTGCATAGTATGCAGACTGGTTCAACTTCAGCTCCATGCTCATGCTCCAACAATCTGCACCACATTATGAGATGGCTGTTACATACATAGTGACACATGATCAAGCTCATGATCTCAAGTGCAGCACATCCTGATGGTGTCATCAGAGCTGAGCCCCACAAGATCCCATGCCTTCACAAATAGTTCTGTATACTATTTATGGTAGCAGGTCACCATCCCAAGAGGAACTTTACAATGTGCACTAGTCATATTTAAGCACTGGGTGACTTTGAACAAGTCACACTCTCTCATCCTTAGAGGGAGGCAAAGGCAAACCCACCTTTGAACAAATCTGGCCAAGAAAATCCTTTGATAGTGTTGCCTCAGGTTCACCAAAAGTCAGAAGGCACACAGCAACAACAACAATTCATGATAATGAGCTCTCATTATCTGAGCAACACAGCTGATGGGTATAGTCCCTCCACTAGGTAAATAACTGGTTAGGATATGATGGGCTAGGTTACATTTATTGGAGTCAGCATCACATAGGAGCAAGAGACAGCACTAGATACAATTGCCCAATGAGGACAACCAGTTTGGGGAGAAGTGTGGAAATTCTGAGATGTTTCCAAGATGTGAGGTTATAAAAATACAGTGCTACAAGGCGCAAGTGAGAGACATAGGACTGGAGAGATTTGAGAGACTTTGGGACTGATGGAGAGGTAGGGTAATGCCTGCCTCATCACCCGTATGGAAGTTTGATCGTAGGCTGGACAAAGAGATCCAGATTCCCAGATTCCCCAAAACGTCCAAAGAATCAGAATACCATCTGTATCATGAGTAGAACAAGAAAGTTCAGGCAGTCATGTTAGAGCTTGTGTAGAGCTTGGGTGAGTATAACTTAAGACTGTTTTGTAACTTTGTAACTACTCCTAAGCGATGCCTGAAGGAAAATGCCTTCATGTACAGTATACCCTCCTGCTAATGGAAGATTGCTTGCTTGAACAAAAGCTTTCCTTAAAGATCTCTTCTTTTCCAATCTCTATTCATTTGCCTTCACTTGGTGTATGCACAGGATTCTCATCTTCAACAGGAAGGGGAAGCAAAATCTCTGCAGAATCAGAGGTAAGGAAAAGTCAAAGTTGAACCCCTTAGTAACTTCCCACTAAGTTAGTGAGCCATGTAGGGTAAATCAGCAAGTAGACAGAATTCAGGATTCCCTCTTTTATTCAAGAGCAGGAGATCGGGCCACAGCCAGTTTCAAGGTATATTTTAAAAACCCTCTGTTTAGCAATTGCTGCTGCTGCTTAGTATTTGACTCTGTTGTCACCAGGGAGGAGTGCAATGCTGCTCCTCTCCCTCTTAATCAGCATTTGCTGAGAGAGAGGGAATAATAATAATGATGCTGATAATGATTTAGAAAAATGGGCAAGAGAGTTCTCAAGTACAGCACTCATTGTGCAGGTTGTTTGTTGATTCTCTCCTGACTAAGCTGCTGTTTTCTGGGAAATGGACATGGGAGGGGTGTGCAAAAGTAGGAGGTAGTTTGTCAGCATATGCCAAGCAAACATTGTTTTGCTAAAACAAAACAAGAACAAAACAGTAAACTGACATTTTAGCTTAATATTCTGATCTCTCCTGCACAGCCTGAACTGATGGAATGGACTCACCCCCAGCTTTCCCATAAGCATGAAAGAGGGTAAAAATGTACAAGATGGCTCTCAATTATGAAGCAGGCTACAACAGAGGGCTCCTGCCGTAAAGTCAATGGGAGCGTCTTTAATGCCTACAGAGTCTGGAACCTTTCATGGAATGCCAGAAAAAGCAAGTGTCCACCCTGAAGAGCAAATTCCTTGAGTGTGAAGTTTTGGCACACAGCCAACCACTGTGCTGTTATTGCACATCCAAAGGAGATTATTCCACATTTCAGAAACACAAAAGCCTCCTTTTTTTTTTTTTTTCAAATACCACAAAAGACAAGACTCTTCTTTTTAGAAAACACGTTAGATAAATACAAAAGTTTGGGCAACCTTTTTTAAAGCCAGGGAAGCTTAGCACTGTATCAGATTGACCTCAGTCCTACAGTCTTCCCCTCAGTCTCTGAGCCACAAAGATTCTATTCCAAAGTACAACACAGTACACAAAAGCTGACCAATGTTAAATACCAGTTTAAACACATACGTAAAACAATTTTTTAAACATTATCACAATACAAAAGCACAAAGAAGTGGTCAATATAGTACACATTAATGAACAGCAAAGTAATGAAAAAAATTGTGACACTACTTGTTCTGCATATTTTCAATGGAGAAAGGAATAACAACCAGACAATATCGTATGCTCATAAGAAAAAAATAATATAAAATTTAATATTCCTTTTTGACAGACAAGTGATAAACAGATCAAAGATACACAACAGGCACACCTATATCTTCTCTTCAGCAAGTGTTTTAGCAGAAGCATACAAAAATGCACATAAGTAATTCATATATATTGTTGAACTGTATCAATTTCTATTATAATAAAAAATGGCTTGATCTGAAACAAGAAAATGTCACTGAGTAAAATTATAAAAAGAGGTATGCATGAGAGTAAAATTATAACATACCTAGCGCCAACATAATAAAATAGGGGGGAAATCAAAACCATCTCAATAACATCGAACACACTGTGGCAAACATCAAAATGAACTTGAATGTTTGCAGCATTTGCAAAGAATACAGACACACATCCGTATTCGAACTTGGGCAGGCAGCAACTCTGTTAAAAACATACAGAGAAGTATAGACTTCCCCTGCTTACCTGACAGGTTAGGTACTGGAGCACTGTCAGAAAGCAGAAGTGATCAAAAACCAGAATTGATTGACTATAGAGAATATGAAGAACTTATTGAAGCTTGTTTGGGACCAATCGTGCACACACATTGTTTGTAAAGTCTCTCAGCTGGCTTGTTGCCTCTTTTCCCCTTCCAAGCTTGATTTCCAACAGCGCACGAGCAATCCCAATCCCAATCCATAGGCAAGAAGAATCAACAGTATCCCACTGTGTCAATGCTTGCAAAACAGGGAAGTTCCATTAATTCAACCAGGTGATCTGATGTATCTGTAGCAAGACTGGGGATCATGCATGTGTGCTAGCAGTCCCAAGCAAGCCTCCATAGGCAAGAAGATCTAACAAAAGAGCTGACCCTATGTCAAATTAATGCAACTTGTCTTTAATTTGGAAGCATCAAAAGAATGAGTCACCAGATAATGGGATGTTGAACGGTGAGGGCTTTCTATACAGAATCCTTAAGTGTCAGTAATATGCTATTGCCTTTAAATAAGTTGAGTAGGGCTGTCCTGGTGTTGCTGCCATTTTCTAGTGTTCCTCTCTTGAACAGCAGTATTTGTTATTCTAATTTCAATTTCCCACAGTATAAAGAATGCCCTAAATAATGAGCAGGTATCATTCAGCAGGAGAGCATCAACACCACTGCTTCCTTTCTCCAGTGGTAGCTAGCTTGTCAGCCCAGGTAGATATGAACAGGGAAGGAGAAATCTGCCACTATTGGGAGATGAAAGAACTGACCTTGGGAGCAATCACACTTTTTTCAGAAGTCACACAAAGGAGTCTTGCACACCATCTAGCAATGATGAGCTGAAACTAACCATGACACAGCTGCATTTGCCTCAATCTGCACATATATACAAAGAGAATTCCAAAAGTCTTCAATAGTAAAAAGTGAATATGCTGATATCCTCCAGTTGTATTTCTTTCTGTCATTAGAGTTGGGACTGTGCAGGTGCTGGAATACTCCTGAAAACTCTATCACTGGAGGCCCAAGTGTGCTGATGGCTTAAAGTTCCTGAGACCAGAAACAATTCGCTCTCCAACTATTACCTTTCCTGGACAAGGATTAACAGGGCCATACATTCGTACATTGATAATGTTGCTTCTGGTCAACTGCGACATGCTCTGTGTAGGCTTGTCTTGTGGATGACACAAAAACTGCAGCTAACACTCGGTGTACCAGCTAGATTACTATCCAGAACATCATAAATACCACATTACCAAAGTTCACTGTACTCTTACTGTACACTGTACACGTATACTGTTCAAACTGCTGATGATAATATTTAAAACCCTAAATGGCTCACGACTTCAAAACTCTCTCAATGTGAACAACTTGAACACTGCACGCTTCCTGCTCAACCAAAGTAAAATGTAAATAGCAGAACTGAAAAACCAAAAGAGCTCTGCTTTCAAAATGGTCCGCACTCTGGAAGTTTCTTGGCAAATAGACTTTGTATGAGGAATCAAAATCAAAAGGAAGTAGATTTTGGCACATCATAACTCTGAAGAATATTGCCACATTGTTTCTTTTAAAACTATCAGGGAAGCTGGAATACGGACAAACAGATCTGAGAGAAATCACATTGATCTGAGAAGCATGACAACACCCAATTTTTTACAGCCAAACAGAGAAGTGGAAAGTACTGGAAATGCTGCTAGTTCTAAGCCAGAAAGAGGAATAGTGAGCCAGGCAAAGTTTAAAGCTCTATCTCTTCCTTCCTAGAACTAGATTCCAGTTGTCACACAACACTGCTCTCTGCTATTATTGGCTCAGCTTCTTCCAGAAGACAAAATCAAAACTTTCAAAAAGGATTAAAAGTTTACTATTCCATTGTCAGGTCCAACTGTCTTCCAAAAGCACAAATCTATGAAGGTATTATTTCCCAATGATTTCTTGCTTTATCATCATAAAAGACTCACAAAGTGATATTTGCTTTGTGGCAGGTGGACTAAAGAGAGGAAATCCCTTTGTGTATTTCTGCATTTGTTACATAGTGTACAGTAACTGGCTTGGTGCCTGTGCCACAAACAAAATCTTAATTAATCTACCTCACAATAAGTACTGTGCATGAATGTGGCCAAACCCAAGCATAGAACTCTTGCATTAATACAAACTGCTCTATTTTAGGCCTTAACTGCCGGTGGAATAGGAATTAAGCAATGTGCCCGTTTACCAGAAAACTGTATCACAGAACAGAACAAACCCCCTGCAGTCTTAAAATTCATTGTATCTTGAAGTTGGCCTTGAATTCTCCGCAGCTGGCAGAAAGAAGAACAAACATTACTACATGCAGAGCGCAGATACCCAAAGCACAGAGCAGACTGATCTCATGTGCCTACATAATACCACAATTCCCGGTGGCATTTTCATTTTGGAAAACCCAAAGAGTCTGTTAACTGTTAACTACTGAGGGCCTTATTCATGGGAGACTTTTTTTCCTGAGAAATGCCTTGAAAACACACCCTGTGTTTGTCCTATGGAAAGAACCCTACTATTTTCCACAGATTTCCTACATATACTTCCCAAGAATATCTTACAGTCAGTATCGGTATGAAGACAAAATAGTCAGAGGAAATGAAATCAGAACAAGATATACAAATTAATATAACCTGAGCTTTACATTGCTTCTGCTCACAATATCCTCTCCAATGTTAACTTCAATTTCAAGACTGTATTATTTGTAAAAAAAAAAAATTCCAAATTTTAAATAAGAAACATGTACCTTCCAATATATTTTCCTTGACCTTCAGTCCAAGGAAGAGGTCTATCTAGATAAGCATGTACATAAATGTAATATTACAGTTTAGGAATGTGTATATCATTTTCTTTTTTGTCTTCCTGTTTAATGTAAGACACCAGCTGAAATCATGGATTTGCAGAATCAAGTTCCTACAGACTTTACCTAGTGAGCCTTTTACAAAGTCTACATAAATTACCTTTTTTTATAAGAAATCCTTTTTTAAAAGGCAGCACTATAAAATAGATGGCACTTGCTAAAAGTTTACTGAAACCTAAAAAGTCTCTGTCCCTCCCCACCCTCATTACACAGAGAAGTGTCAGAGAGAAAAAGGCATGCAAAATATTCAAGTAGTAACCGTATATTTTTCTATATTTTGTTTACATTAGAGTAGCAAACAACAGGGAACATATTTCATTGTAGAAAATGCTTTCAAAACAGTGCTTGTCTGGTCTCCCTATAACCAAAAAAATGTAAGAGAATAACACTAGCAGATAAAACAGTAACTATAAAGATATCCATGCTGCATTTCTTTTAAGATTAAAGGTTCCCTAAAATCTTCCTTAAGTTCATAATCAAAGCAATTCATAAATTCTAGGGGTTTTATTTGTTCTATTTTTTAGATTTAAAATACACTGAAGGACCTAGTTTCCTGTAAGTCATAATATACATTCTAACAGATGGGTAAGGAAAATAGAAATGTTCATCAAGCTCTACAAAGTCACTACTGTTGGAAGACTCCTTAAGAATTAATTAACTCCACATGCAAATGAAAATACCACCAATCCCATGTAGCTTCCTGTTCAGCTGTTAGTATTAGATAATTTAAAACTGTCAGTTCCCTCCTTCTGCATACTCCAGCTTGTCTTATATTGAAATGGTGACTTTTTGGAAAATCCCAGTATTCCAGAGGCTATTAAATACACACTATTCAACCTTAATTGAGCACTATACAATCTTCCTTCTGTTGTCTCAAATAAAACATATCATACAAGCAAAACCTTTTAATATCACAGTGAGAAATGCTGACACAGAATTTCTGCAACGCCCACATTTTTTATTTTTATGTTTTTATTATTTTGATATGAAGTAATGTATCCATGCAAATAATTAAATGGTGGCTGCATATTCCTGTCCCTGTATGCCTATTTAAGATCCTTCCCCATTATGCTCCTTCCATGTGCTGCCAGACTTCATGCTTCTTCCACTTTTTTATGCATTACTGATTCTATAAATCAATGGCGGAGACCTCGGTCCAGAGACTGAATAGCCTGCAGGTCCCTGCCTGTTTTAAGGTTAAGCAAGTGCCACACTGAATAGCTTCTACAGCAATGCACCAATGTACTACATGATGTACACCTGCTGACTGCAGGTGCATTAGCAAAAGTTCTTATCCACCATTTATCCTTAAAAGCCTGAGATATCATAGAACATGGGCATTGCTGCCCAACCCACGAAATGAAGAGACCACACACAGGGCTTGGGTTGAACTAGGGCAATTTATTAATGTATGCCTAATAACACAAAGCTGGAAGTGAACTTGACCTTGAACTTGGGCTTGAATTTAAACTTGACCATGAACTTGAACTTATGACCTGAGAAGGGGGGTCAACAGCATGGGTAGGCTAAGGCAAGGGTCAGCTCCAGACCTCTTCCCTAGCCCCTCACTGAGTGAGGTACCGGGCCCCAAAGCCAACCCATGAGGCTGAATTAAAACTTTGGCCAGCCCTTTTCTGGAAGGCGAGCCCACAAATCGCAACCCCCCCGGCTCATGATGGTAGGGGCATGTCCCGGGCCCACCTCAAGGACAGCATTTATCCTACACCAAAGGGTGCCATAGGTACTCACCAAAACCCTTAGACCCCTCCTACCAACCATGGATAAAGACAAGTGTGGCTGTGGAGACCTATTTAATACCTAGTTGAGACACCACCTTGTAAAGACAATTGCCCAATCCCTTGGTGTAGTGTAGGGTAGGCGAAACCCCCCCCAAAGGGGGAAAAATTCCTACCTGACCCCGTAGCGACCAGCAATCTTACACTGAAACCATAGGGTGGGTCACCAGCAAACAAAGAGTCCGAGTAAGGGCACCGCCGCCCTAAAAGGGGTCTGCAAACCCCGCCCCCGCCCCATTCCACTGTGTGACCCTTGTCGCACAGTGATTGCGTGGTCCCCTCTTCGTGGGAGGGCAGCAAAGGTGTCTCCCCCCGCCACTTGTGGTCACGCGGGAAGTGTGAGACGAAGTATGTGAAAGTATGAAAGGCAGCAATACCTCCAGCAGGACCAAAATACAGCAAAAGTACACAAGTTTTCAAATTGCCAAGAACACTTAATCAGCATAGGTAGTTTTAAAAAACAAACATTTTCTGTTTCTTTTCCACCTTCTAACAAGAAACAGAAACATTCAAAAACTAAGCCTGCTATTGAGTATCTTAGTTTCATTTTGTTTGAACAAAACAGATCAACATGATACCATTTTTTGTTTACTATAAAAGCAAGAACACTTCTCCTAATCAATGCAATCCATACGTCTCTGGCTCAAACCCATCTGTCACCTTATCTGTGGGCTAGTTCTGGTGTCACATAACAAATTATTTTGTCCACTGGACATAGATCAACCACCTTACATGAAAGTCTAAATCTGGAAAGAGACAGGACCATTAACCTTGCCATTTTTCAACATTATGGAGTTATTTAAATTGCTTTCACCTCAGCCATTTCTTGTGGTGACCATATTGGTGCATACATGAGTTGATTCATTTTGTGAGATAAGGGGAGGGCCTTAGGTAATAATAGATAAGTATCTTCCAAATCAACAGTGCTTAACACATGCATGGCAATTCTATGCATTCACCCTCTCTCACATGCCACTAATTTGGCTTCTGTTTGAGAAAGAAAAGACACTCACAAGATTATGGCTAATCATACATTTAAAACTCCTAAGAACATCCAGGGAACATCTGCCATAGGAAGAGATGCAAGGCTCTTGGTCCTGGTGGGAGTCAAACTGGCTCTAAAACGTAATTCTAGCCTCAAGCTTATGCTGGCACAAAGCCCTTCCCTGTAGCACACTTGCCAATCAGTCATAAATAACACTCAAAAGATTTAGGAGGGATCATTTAAAAGCATTTTGCAAACACCTAGCAAACTTGTGCACAGTACAACTTTATGAGCAAAGGGCCTATTTTTAAAACAAAAACATTCCAAAGGTTGGTTTGTGGTATTTTGAGAAATAGTTTGATCTAGCCTGCATTGCAGACCTGTTTTCCACACTTTAGAATGATCTGGTCTTTATCAGCTCCAAATGGGAAAACATGCTCTTTGCCAATGACACACAGTGTCAGCTAAGCATTTCGAAAAGGGGTGAAGGCCCAAAGAAAAATAGGAATCTACATTGCATGATGACTCTACAGTTCTGTCTACAGAAGTGGACAAGCACTGTACAATGAAAGCTTCAAAAGAACCCTTTTAGCACTAGCTTGGAAAGGTCAGTAACATATCATCCTATTTTATTTCCTATATTACAATGTCTGTTTTTTAATCACCTGAATGCCAGCTTTTATTTTTAATGTAGTATATATCTGAACTTTTTATTAATACCAATATTGCCTGAGAAACAACTAGGATTACAGTGTCAATAGTCTTGGAACTATAACACGCTTGATTAGATCCAGAGGATCACAGAACTACCCCCCTGTCTCCAAACGTAAAAACTATCTTGTTTCAACAGCACTTTGGGGCTTGCAATGGAAGAGATAAGCTCAGGTAGGTAGACTGATGTTGATGTAAGCCAGGTCCAGTCAACTAAATCAGTTCACAACGAAGTAGACCACAGTATATCTAATTATAGAAAGTCAGGTCAAAGTCAGGCTGAGGTGAATCAAGATATGACAAGTAATTCAGCTGAAACTTCAATAGCCACAGCAGGTTCTAATGAGCAGTTATCAACAGTCTGGCTTACTGGTGGTACACTCCCCCAGTGACCTTTCAGTACATGACAGGAGCCCTCAGTATCCTTAAAAGACTGGCACAAACTCACTTTCAAACGGCACTGCCCACCTGGAACAGCTATCTGAATCCCCAAAGTGTTGCTGACTGATTCTATAGTGTTCCTGTGTGGCTGTGAAGAAGGAGGAGTTTGTGCAAGGAAACCATATGGTCAGGCCAAACGAATACTGAGTGGATACTGAGGGCATCCCTATGAATAGACTTTCATGTGAGTCATCTATTATCTAAATCTTCCACAGAATTCAGATTATGAATCTGAAACCAGAGGACATGATAATGATGTATTAGAAAGTAGTTTAATAATTACCAGCATGTTAACTGGTAATGCAGTCTGTTGATACACAAAAGCAAAAAAAATACGCTTCCTATTTAAAGAATTCACTTGTTTCCAACTGCAAGTGTTGGCCTGTCAGTTTCTATTGTCTTACGGATAATAAAACAGTTGAATTAAGTAAGTGCACAATAGGCAAATACCACCTGCATTTATTTTGTTCAGTAATACCATGTCATACTAAAGTACTTTTGAAAGATTTTTGTTAAGGAAAGGGAACAGCTGGTGCACCTAAGTGGGTAAAAAGCATCAACTAGCATCCTGTTCATTATTCACAATGTCGCAAGCCAGATTAAGGGCATCATAAATATTATAATTCACATTCACAGCTATCGCAACACTGCCACAAATGCTACCCCAACTCACCTTAGCAGCCAGGCAGCCAAACCAACTGAAGGAATCTAAAGCACTAGAGAGCGTGGGAGCTGAAAATGACATGTACAGCCTCCTGCAAAAAGACCTTGTCACTGCCTTCTGTACCACACCTTGCTGGCAGAAGGGAGCTGGATACATCTATGTTCAGAACTCACTCTTCAATGCCTCAAAACTCTTTTGGTTGTGGTGGCTCCCTGGCTTTTAAGGTGGGTTTAGGGGTGGTTGAGTTGGGAGACATAGCTATGATGATGTAGCTCCATCATTGTAGATATGTCTACCAATGCAGGTTTTAGGTCCTCCTTGCCCAACAGTGCCACACTACATAATAAGATAAAAATAAGAATACTGAAATATTAATAAACATGTGACAATAGTAATACAAGAAATAAATGTGAAAAAGGAAAGTAAGAAATTAGGAATATATGGATTTAATGATTTATATAAAGCTATGTTAATTTAATTTACATCATACAAAAGAGTATATTATATGTTTTATTATTATATATTATTATTATATTATTAATTGGTATTAATTATATTATTATATTAATGTTGTATATTGTAGTATATTATAGTATATTTTATATTGTAAACATTAACAAGTCATATGAACTTATGCTTGTAAGAATGAAAATCTTTAATAAAAAGAATTTAAAAAAAAAGAGAAATGACAAAGAAAATGCAAGATCTAGTATATGCAAGCTCCTTTGGTGGTCACACCTCCATGTTATGGTAGCAGAAGGCATGGTGTACTTCAAAATACTCCTATTCTACTCAGTGGAGATTCAACATTCCTGGTCCTTCCCCTGCTTCTAAATTCTACCATACAGACATGATGAACATAAGGTTTACATTAACTCTATAGCCATAAATGCACAGAAACAGCTGTGTCAGAACACTGAGACAAATTCTATACCCAGTAACAGAGTATGTGAGGCTTCCAGGATCACAGTCCTGTCCTGTCTGCAAAACATACATTACACACAGATGTCAACTGCAACTTCCCCAGTGGGGAGGGGAAAGGTGTTATGCTCCTGACCACAATGTTGCCCAAACATAGAGAGGAAAGCTTAGGCTACAAAAGCATCACAAGGGGAAACACTCTTGCTTCTTATCACCTTCAAAAAAACACACTAAACAAGTAAGTCACTATGGATTGAATATCAGTGGCCTCATCCTTCTCCTGGTTCTCTGTAAGTCAACCTCACAACTGGTATAAATGCCATAATCTTCCTTATTTTTTAATGCAATGGAATGTGAAGCCTACAGTAAAACTAGAAGTAATGGCCAACAGACTCCTGACTCTTTCTCCCTGTGACTTGCTACTTTTTTTTGTTCTAGTCAGACTCCTGTACCTTTGGCAAGCTGCTTGACAGAAGGTATTTACATAACAAGTAACTCCCCACAAAATAAACATAGCTGGATACTATTTTTATCAATACCAGCCATTATGCCATAGCGGTGTGCAAACTTCCATGTTTTACAGAATTCTTTATCAGACCAGGTGGCAGAAAAATGCAGGGGGTTCTGGAAATGTCCAGAAGGTAGGTTGTGGCCACAAGATCTACTGTTACTCAGTTACAAGATGGAAACTACAGACTAAATGAGTCACACTCAACGCTACTAACATGTAACTGGTGATAATATGCCTAGTGGGCCCTTTTCTGCTGCCGTCCATTATGCAGCCTGAAAGGACACAAGAACCCTCCTTGTGTGAAAGAACTGGAGAACCAGTTGACAGTGCTGATAATTCGAGCTTTGCCAGTTTTCCAGTCCTCTATTTAATTCATACCAGCTGTCTTCAGCACAATGTCCTCTGCAAGAAGTAGTCCAGCCTTTTCCCATTCTCACACTGCAACAGGGTTCAAGGTCTGCATCTCACCTATCTTCTCCCCACTTGAGCTCTGTAAAGGGGAAGAGTACACATTCCCTAGATGACCCCAAGAATTATGCTGATGTACTTTATATTGAATGGACATTTTATTTTATTTTATCTTATTTATATCCAGCCTTTCTCCCAGCACAAGGTTCAAGGTAGCTTGAATCTATACAGATTGGGATATGGACAACAAAGGGCAATAACTAGCAGGCAGAAGCAGTCAAGCAAAGAAGCATGGGCCAAGTGTGGCTAGGTGAGTAAGCAGGGCCAAAGAGGACCCAAAATGCAACCTGTACTATGTATGAGAAAGTCTACTGGGTACCTGAGCTTTTAGGATAACCGGCTTTGTTACTGTACACTCTCAGGTGTCCTGGGGTAGGAATTCTCCTAGCCTTTTCTTGTATGAGAAGAGCACATGCAGGGCTGAACTGTAACTTCCTAAGATTCCTTACCAAACTATTTGGTAGTGGTATATACAAATGAGCCTGTGGACTAATGACAAATTCTCCATGCTGTGTCATTTTATTTGCTGCTATGGCAGATGTCTGAGAGCAGCTCTACAGAATAAACGTTTATTCTGTCTGCTTCTCCATTTTAGCTTTCTGCCTGAAAACTGCTGGTAGGCATACAGAGTGAATTTGATCATAATTCTACTATTTACCCATGCAATGGTTTCACTCCCTCAATGATGTGCTTTTTATTTATTATGACATATTCCAACAAAATGTAATGTAGAACTTACATAAGTTCAGCCAATTCCATTCTTATCTTATTTCATAATTAAAACACCAATTTACACAAACTATGCAACTCCTTTTGTTCACCAGATACTAACAGAATATATAGAAGTCTTCAAAAAGGCCGAACAAATTTCTGGACTGTAAGGTAGGTACTTGCACTTTCTATGACCACTGTCACCACCACTTATAAATATGTTGTGGAAATTGTTCATTCTTGCAAAATCCTCATCAGATGCCCTCACAATTTATTTCATTTCATTGTGGTGTCAAGCAGTCTTTGCTGTCTGGTGGCCATACTGAATTCTCCTATTCAAATCCAGTATGCTCTAGGGATTCCATTAAAAGTATCCAAATGTCTAAATATGATATGTGTGTCTATGAGAACCTTAATAAATGAAATTTGAAGACAAAAACCTTGTAGTATTAAGGGCAAAATGGGAAGGAACATGGGATTCTGCAGTATAAGTGTTTTTGTTTCAGCAACCCAACTTCTAGAGTTAGCTGATTCACAGAATCTTGGTTACGGTTATAATTACAACATTAGAAACACAAAATACAGTCAAACTGTACCATCTCTGATCCACTTTATAACTTCTTCCTGGAACAACTAACTGTACAATCAGCAGAAACGAAGAATTATTCATTAACAGCCAAATTATTCAGAACAAAAACTGAGATAAATAAAAAGCCATAGAAGAAGTGAGTGTTAGGAAAGGCAGCCACATAAAAACAAAATTTTGCATACTAAAGAGGAAAAAGGAGAAAGGCAGAGAAATAGTAAGCCTGTCAAAACAAGATAAATTGTCAAAATTGGGAAGATATATCATTCTTAGGGTCTCTTGCAATCTGGAAGGAAGTGACTACAGCAGTCTGACATGGAAAATCCCAGAAAATCAAGGCAGAACAAATTATAATAAACAGACAATTGTTGCACTGTATGTTGCATGCAACGTTACACATGTAACATTTTCTGTTCCTAAGGGAAAATACTCCACTTCCCCCCGTCAGCTTTAATAGAGTGAGTATGTTGGCATTAATCTTAGTTAAAAAGTCCTAGCGTTAGCCATGTTACTAATAAGATCAATAAACTACAACTATTTGTAGCTGGCAGAGTGAGAGCAAGGTAAATTCATGCTAAGAGCAGTGGGGCTAGAGCAAAAGAGTGCAGGGTCCCACAGCCTGCCTTACAGACACAGTTACAAGATTGGGATTATTCTACATGTTCTGGTTCTAAGGGAAGCAATGACCATATCTCCAGACAATTTTTTTAAGAGTTCAAAAATCTTGGTTCAATTTCTAAAAGCTTCTCATATCAGAAATCCAGGCGCCAGCACCAAGCTTTCACTCAGTTCAGCTCATGGCTGCTAACCATCCACTCACCCACTTCCACAACTACTATTTTTATTTTATAATCTAAACTGTTCTTCCCACTGTGGAATTCCTCCCTCTCACCAATGGCCATCACCTTGCTATTTTCAAACCTCTGCATTCTCCACTTCCTTCCATTCTCTCTCTTGATCCTTCTTCACCTGTGGTCTATTAAAACAGTAACTTTCTCAGAAGCTGTGTGACCCTTTATCTCATCTATCACTTCTCATCACTCTCTTGACGAAAGATTGAAATGCTCCAGGGCCCTGAGGCATACTGCCATTTTGAGCTCCTCCAGAAGCCACATTGCTCTGTCATGGCTACCATTTCTACAGATTAGAAGATATATTTTGTCACTTTTGGCTATCATTTTAAGGTATATTCAGGCTGTTTGAGGGTTATGCAATGGCCTAATCTTACCTCAGTGAATGGTGGTTTGTTCTGAATATCTAGGAAATCTGGTCTAGTCTACAGTAATATCTATCTAAATTTTCCCTTTTATGCTAATAATAGTCTTCTCACATGGAACCCCACAAAGCTATTTCTGAGACAGCTTAATTCTTATTGGATAAACAGTGACAACTCCCTCAAATTCCACTAGTTATGTCACAAAAGCATAATAATTTAAGTTGTTCCTAGATCCTGAATGACTGAATAGTGCCAGGAATCAAATAACAGAATGCTGAACATTTTAAGTACAGCTGTTCTGAATAAAGCTAGAACATATAGCAAGCAAAGCTCTAGGAATTCTGTTGCTGTTATTTCTACATTTTATCATCATGCACAACAATACAACGTTCTACAACATAATATTTTCCAAGATGCTTCACCATTAAGAGAAAGGCAACAATGTAGAACTACTCTAAATATTTATACAGATAATTTTTTGTTTATTTGGTAATAATGAGCCTATGATTCAGTGAAGTGGTTTCCAGGATGAGGGAAAGCAAAACGTTGATTTGAAATTTAGAAAAAGAACTGAGATTTTAAAGCAAGTTATCATCCTTTAGCCTGGTTTCAACTGATACGCTTCAAAAGAGAGTTTCTTGAATATGTGTAATCTTTGGAGTTCAATGGCAAAGATATTCTCTTCCTGCTTTCTCTTCAACCCCTTCTCTCATAAAAAGATGAGTTTCCCTACAGGTCTTACTCTAGATGGACAGTCTTTTTTATTTATTCGTGTTATTGTACTTTACACTACACAATAAGCAGAGTTCTCTGGGCAGAGTACAATACTTTACAAATTCTTACTAGAAAATGTTTGTCTGTTTGTCATGCCATAAAAATGAACAAGTTTGGTTAAACAGTCACCAAATTCTGTCTAACAGGACCAAAACCAAGACTACAGTAAAGTTTTGTTCCTGATTTGTCAATAACTTTGGGTAACTCCTAGACACTATTTTTGGATTTCTGTATTTTGTGCTATAGAGTGCACATTTATGAACCACTTTTGACTGAACTTGATATTTAGACTTAGGCTGATATCTCAAACATCTGTGCAACTTCAGTTTCATCAGAGAAAACTGTTCTTTCTTTCTTTCTTTCTTTGAAAGACTGTTGGTTTTGGTTCATTTTGAATGGAACTTGGTGTGAAACAAATTTTAAGGATTTTAGGTGCCATAATTCAAACTTTTGTTTCATTGAAATAATACCAGCCTGGGAAAAACTGTATAAATTTCTTACTGTCAATATAAAATACAAACAAATGACAACAGTATGTAAAAAAATCAAGATAAAACCAGAAGCAAGAAGTAAAAACACTGGTGCACCTTCGTTACGAAAGAACCACAACCTACATGCCAGTCAAGCCTTTCTGAACAATATGGTTTTGTCACTGACAACAGCATCTCTCTTGTAGCAGCCTGCCTTGATGTCCATAGGATCCAAGAGGTTAGAAGTAAAAGAACGTGCTCCTTTAGATAAAATCTGGCTTTAAATGTTAAAACCGGCATTCTGAATTGGTCCTAGAAATAGACAGGCAGCCAGAGCAGCTGACAAAGTTCTAGCACAATGAGAGTACATGATATGATTTTAAAACTGCACTGTGGATTTTTTATCAATAGCCATGCCACAGTAGAGCGGTAAATGAAGTCATGTATTCTGCAGTGTTTTATAATCCAACTATACCCATTTGTTTGCTTGCTTGACTGTTTAGTGTACTTATATACCAGCTTCATGGCAAAGCCTTCACAAGGTAATCTTACAGTAATTAATAAATACAAAAATCAAACCAATAAAACATTTTAAAATAACAAATTAACTAGAGATCAGCAGCAACTAAAATATGAAACAAAATAAATCAATCAATAAAATTTATATTCCTTTATTTATTTAGGATACTCATAGTCTGTTCTTCAGGCACAAACTTCACCCAAAAATTGTGGATTAAAAGGTTTTGAAAATCTACTGAAAATCTGAAATGCCATGAGGTAGAGAGGTCATATTTAAAAGGTTGGGTCCCTAATACCTACAATCAACCCACAAATTGTTGTTGTTTTGTGCCTTCAAGTTGTTCCAACTTATGGAGACCCTAAGGGGAAATTATTGTGCATTTTCTGGGTCTGAGAGTGTGTGACACACCCAAGGTCACCCAGTGGGTTTTCATGGCCAAGTGGGGAACTGAACCCAGGTCTCCAAGGCTGTACTCCAATGCTCAAATCACTATACCATGCTGGCTGTCAGCCTACAATTACCTAGTACTTAATGGTGGACAAGGGAAAAGAGTATCAAAAGTCTGATCTCAGAGATTCAGCGGGGTCATTTGGGTGCAGGTGGTCCTTCATCAATTGTAGGTCTGCTTTTTTTTGTTTTTTGCTTTTTTTGTATACTACATGAAGTTTCCATGACAGCCCAAAAGAAATCCATGGGACTTTTATGTTCCCTTTTTTAACTCCAGGAATCTTTCTGTAACCTCAGGAATCTTATTAGCAATATCTCAGATGGCCCTCTTTCATTGTCCTGACCATTTTTAACCCCAGGAATTTTAGCAATGGTGTGTCAGAGTGTACTGTCTTGCTTTCTAGTCCTAATGAGTTATGGTAGACAATCTTTTTGTTTCTAGCAAGCCCCACCATTGGGATTTGTTACTTCAGACTCAGCATTGCAACTTGGAAGGTAAACAAAAACAAGATGCTCCCATGAACGTATGGCTGCCACAGACTTGCAGCCACAGGTCCTGTTACACTATTATGCTGCCACAGACCTGTTATTATTCTTACAGAAACAACAGATCCTCAGAGATGACCTGTGTGCTGGCATTGGTTCCAAAGGCACAGCCACCCTTAACTGAATATAAAGGTTACTGCCCTGTATAATCAGCTATATTTATCTGAGCTGTAGTCCTAAATGTTGGAAGGCATGTAGCAACATTGATACTTAATGGTTCAGTCTTTTTCATAAAAGAAAACAAAACAAACCTATTGTCGGCATATTAGCAGAAGTTATATGCCAAGCCCTTTTTTTCAAAAGAAAACAATCCCTCCTGAACAGGGATTACTTTCATTCCACATGGTTCATACTGGAAAGTTGCTTTTTTTAATTATTATTAAAAGCAGCTCACATGGAGATTACAGCATTTTGGAAAGAAAAACAAGAAATAAAGGATCTGGCCATAACAGAACCTTGCTCTAATGGGTAAATTAATAAAACAAATAAATCACTCCCAAAACATATGGAAAAAGAGATCTTTCAATACTTGGTATCTACTGAAAACTTAGGCTAACCAAACTAGTCACACAATAATCCTCTAACAGCTTATTTTAAACTACTGAAAGACATGCTAGGTAACCTCCTTCCTTTTGCTAAAAACAAAATAGAAAAAAAAACCTCTTCAAGTAATTCACTTGAATGATTTCTTCTGTATTATGTTAATGTTGGTCTTGACTGAGAAATGAACTCGTAATCAACATACAAAACCAATAATTGCCATTTTTAAATAAAGAATGTACAATTGTGGCCCTGTGTTAGTGACTTTGACATATACTGCTTTTTACATCAATGTATAGAAATGTGGTCACTACCATAGTCATCACTCTATTGGACATTCTCAATGGAAAACAGCAATAAAACCAATCACAATAGTATGAACAGCTCAGGAGCTTTCAACTCAAAAAGGACATAATTCAGTGTTTTTCTCCAGAACACCATAAAACCTTAATCTAGCAGCCAAAGCCATAAATAGATAAGGCTGAAAAATAAGGAGATCACCATTTTAAAGATTAAAATGCAAGACTTCTAAAGAATAAATAGAAATACAATAAGCAACCATAGAGAAAAATCATAATTACAAATAAAATTCCAACAAGCCAAATGATCTCCATCCATCCCTAGTCGCTCGCACATAGAAAAGTACTATAAATAAAGCATAATATCACTAAACAAGATAACTTATCAAAGCACAGATAGTTATTTTGTAAATTATTGCACTTCTTTTAAATCCTTATACGCAAAACTACAAAATCACTGAACTGTTGAGTAAAAATATGATAATGAAGTATGGTGGTCTGAGGAAAGCAAAACAATATGTCAGCTTATAGTCTAATGTCCGAATACAGTCTCAGCCCAGAGAATTACACTGTTGTTAATTGCCATCAAGTTGGTTTTGATTTATGGTGACTCTACAAAGGAGAAACTTCCAAGTCACCCTATCATTAACAGTCCACTCAGATGGAGACTCAGAGCTGTGTTTCTTTGAGTCTATCCATCTGTAAGATGGTCTTCCTATTTTCCTACTACCTTCTACTGCACCCAGCATTACTATATTTTCTAGAAAGTCATGTCCTCTTATGACAAAGTTCGACACCGTCAGTTTAGTCATTTGGCTTCTAAGGAGAGTTCAGGCTCGATTTGCTCTAGGAACCATTTATTCATCTTTTTCGCAGTCCACAGTATCTGTAGAACTCTCCTCCCACACATTTCAAATGAATTGATTTTCTTTCTATCACCTTTCCTCACTGTCCAGATTTCACAACCATACACAGAAATTGGAAATACAATGGCATGGACAATCCTAACTTTACTATTCAATTATGTATCTTGACACTTTAGGATCTTGTCTAGCTCCTTCAGTCCTAGCACTTTTCTGATTTCTTGACCATCGTCCCCATTCTGATTAATGACTGAACCAAGGTATGGAAAACCTTCCAATTATTTCAATGTCTTCATTGTTCATTGTCTACTTGAAAGTTATGTAAATCATCTGTGATTATTTTTGTTTTCTTGATGTTCAACTGTAATCTTGCCTTCACACCTTCTTCCTTTACTTTCTTCGGTAATCACTCCAAGTCTGTACTATTTCCTGCTAGCAGTATGGTGTCATCTGCATCTTAAACTGTGGATGTCACTTTCTCCAATTTCCATGGTTCCTTCCTCCAAGTCTAACCCTGTTAGACACATAGGCAGTCTTGCTTGACCCTCTCGCCAAGCAGAAACCATTCCCGTTCTCCATATTCTGTCCTGATGGTAGTCTTTCTAAGGGTTAGCTATGTTGCCACTGCTACTGTCTCTGAGAGATCCTCCGCCAGTGTCACCCATCCCCCACTACTGATGCTGCCCAGTAGCTGCTTGGCACATCTAATCTAGCTCCTCAGCAAAAGCCTGTCTTACATGGGAGATCCTACCAGCAGCACTGCTACCAGCAGCAGAGCCTATTGCCTCACAGGAGCACACAATCCCCCCATTTCAGAAAGGTAGACCTATTGGTGGGAGAAGGTTATACATTTTGCTTTACATAGCTAAAGAATTTTTTATCTGTGTGTCAAAATAGCAGACTCCAACATACAACAGTGCACTACTTTGAAACCAAAGTGCACATATCAGGAATAATTTCTGATACTGCATTTCTAAATTTGACAGAAAAGTCCCATTGTGCATACATGAGTTTCCAGGAACACAGGAGCACATTTCAGGAACAGTGGTTTTCAAATGCCACAGAGAATATGCCTTCACATTGGCTGTGGTCAAATCACATGACAGATCAGGCAACTATCGGGAAAATGGCTTAATGTCTTACCAGTTATGAGCAGTGTGCTGCTGCACACTGCCTGATGGCTCCCTGGCAGTGGGAGTGTCTAAAGAAATTAGAGAGCTTTTCACCATGATTTCTTTGCCATGTAAACTACGGGTGGGGGGGGGACCACATTCTCTTCTCTGATCTGTCTCCCAAGAAGATTTCTTTTTGGTTTACTGGGAGAGGAAACTAAAGAGAAAAAAGATCCCACTTTTGGGAAACTGACAAACTAGGGAGCAAAACTCCGTGCCAATCCTGCTGCCAGACACATGGCTCATACAAACAAACAGGGTTCCGCTGTTCCCTGGCTTGTCAGATCACCAGATCACCCAAAGGGACTGAATCATTAATAAAAATAATGAGAAGACTCATTAATGCCTTCATGATTTGGAGCAGTGTAAAAATCTAAAAGAACTTTTGCTGCTGCCCCCACAATAACCTCTTAGCCTTCATTCTGGCATTTCCTAGTGTTCATTTGTTTCACTTTGTAACCTTGATGCTTCATGTGATACTGCAGTTTCCTGAAAATGACTCATGAAGCACAGGGCTAAATGGAAAGACAGTGGAACGCATTAAATTCAGCTTGTCAATTGACATGTATATGTCACAACTGACAGAAGAGTAGCCAGAGCCAAAATCTGAGTCTCATTACAGTTATTAATTTCTTTATATACTTAGCCAAAATGTTTACTCTCACTGTATCGCCATTTCATAAACACAAAAATCTGCCAAATATGAGTGGGAAGGTATCCACTTATCAAATTACAATGTGCTGCTGAAATAACAGCCACATCCCAAAGATCAAAGCCAGGAGTAATAAAAACCAAATAAGAATTTTGGCCTGTTTTGCTTTATTTTGCACTTCTTAATGTAACACAGAGAAGCTCAAAAGGTCAATACAGCACAATGGCAGCAGTTCAGCTTACAGAACACAAAAGCACAACCATTCTGACAATCAGGTTCCTGATAACCAACGCTTGTATGTATTTGGCTGCTAATCTTTAAGAGACATAAATAAATACCAAAAATATCTCTCTACACGTTAAGTTGTGGGATGTCTGTTTCATGGCACATGCCTCTGCTTATATAACTACACAGTAGCACAATGTTTGCTTCTCAGTTCTTCAGGCAAATGAAGGCTCAAGTTCACTGAACAATTCCAATCTTTACACTTACATTGTATCATCTTTAGCATTTAAATACACTTTTCTACATGTTGCCTAGCAAACATCCGGAATGGCATGTTAGTCTTCTAAACTTTACTTTGTTCAAACCTGGGAACACAGGGCCAACAATCACACTGTCTTAAAAAATGATCCTCTATAAGTATGTAGAAAAAGGGATCTTCAAAATTATATGTGAATCAACATTAAAACAACAACAACAACTACTACTACTACTACTAGTGGACAGTGAACTTTAGCTGTAGTCTCTTTTTACCTATTAACAAGGGTGGGGGGAGAAATTACAACGGTGACTTTGTATTAGTTAACTGGGCTATTGCCCACACAGGCTGCACACAGTGTTACCCAGTGTGCTAAAAGGAAATAGTTGCTGCCTTGAGTCCTTGATCTGCCCACGTGAAACGAAGCCTGCTGGCTGACCACAGAATGGCCTCTATTCCCTTCTGCGATTGCCAACATCTGCTGGGCAGATCTATGAATAATTTTATAATGAAAAGCTCTTCCTACCCATTCCAAACTATGTGTGTGTTTGTGTTTGCAGTGACTATGTAATCCAAGGCAGATATCAATTAGGGTTCTATTTTGTTCGCATTAACAAAACAAAGACCCAGCTTTGCTCAAGAAGCCAAGTAAGTTTGATAGTGGCCATAATGCACTATTTCCAGTGTAATGAAATGCTCACCACACAGTTGGAAACTTTTGAAACCTGAAACATTGCTCAACTTTTCAGCTGAGAATTTTCATACATGAAATGTGAGACGGTAGGGAAGGACTGGTTTACTGGCAACTGATATCACAATGGCTCTTAGCTGTGCAGAAAAAGATGGTGCTATTCCCAGGTGGCTGTTACATTTACAGGACTGTATTCCATGTGGAAGTTTACAGGTTGCCCAGTCCCAAACTATTACCTTACCATCCTTCTCAGTTTTCTGACAGCCTCTCTTTTGCCTATGCCAGTGTAACATTACAAAGGAAGTTAGAAGAGCCATTGCCCTCACTTACAGAGATTTGGGGCATTATTATACAAGATGCCTTGCATGCTGGCTTCAGATTATGTGAAACAGGTACAGCTAAGGTTTACAAACGGTCCACATGGCATTCAGTCTTTTATTACATATTCATAATGTGGATTTCCTTTTTAAAAGAAAACATGTAAGACAAAACTAAAACCCATTTAAAACAGAATTCCATTAGCAGTGTGATGACAGATTATAGAGTCTTCAGAGGACCACTTCATCACTAGTATACTTCACTAAGAGTTTAAGTATGTGACTATGCTACATGCCTAAGTGATATCTAAAATTTGTTAATTAAGAAACAGAATTCTTTCAATGAGAGAGCAAATATCAATCCCAGCGCAACTCCCTGCAGCCATTAAGATGCTCTGGATATTATATCACATATAAATTTCCAAAAGGTTTGTTCAGAGAAATCCCACATTTAACATGATTCTGTGATTTCAGCTCACAGAATCACACTTATAACATTTTCCTAGACAAGAACTTTCAGTATGAAAAAAAAAATCCTGTGGCACCTTAAAGACTAATTCGTTTTCATGTGTATGTTTCAGTAGAATAGCATCTATTTTCATCAGTATTACGGACTCTAGTTACAAAAGCTTATGTCATTTTTTTTTTAAAAAAAAGGCTAGTCTTGCAGTGCCTTGAAGACTAATGCTGTCGGGACCTCCGCGGCCCCAGACGCAGCACCCGAGGAGGAGGACGACCCGGTCTCCTCGCGAGTAGCGGCGGAGGTCTCCTCGCGAGTAGCGGCGGAGGTCTCCTCGCGAGTAGCGGCGGAGGTCTCCTCGCGAGTAGCGGCGGAGGCCTCCGGCGCCGGGAACAGCTGCCCGGACGCCGTCGAGGCCACCGCCGCCGCAGAGGAGGCTATGGAGCCACCTGCCGCTACGGGAGGTCGTCCCGAGCCTGCCTGCCCTGACGCCACTGAAGACACCGATGGAGCCGGCGCTGCGGAAGAGAGTCGCCCGGAGGTCGCTGGGCTGCCGCTCACCCGCGGGCCCGATCCGGAGGAGCCTGACGGCCTCCCTCCCACGTTCTCGCAGCGGCGGCAGGCCAAGGAGGCTGCCCGTCGCTCCCGCCGGTTGCTGGAGCGTCAGCGGCAGGCTGAGGGCTTGCAGCTGGCTAAGGACGCTCAGCTGTGAGCCCGGCTGAGGGCTCCCAGCTGTGCAGCAGCTTCAGGATTGGCCGGCGCCGGCGCCAGGCTCCTACTTTAGAGCCAGAGGGAGCCAGGTTCAGCACGGAGCAACAACCAACGGCTCTCCGTGTGTTGCCCGTCAGGGCTGCTGCCTTGTTCCTGCCTTGTTCCTGCTTTGTTCCTGCCTGCCTTGTCCCTGCTGTGGTCCCGCCTTGTTCCTGCCGAGACTCTGCTCGGAAGCCTTGCCAGCCAGCTTAACCCTTCGTTGCCCGGGTGAGGAAAACCCTTTCTTTTCGTTCCTGTTTACCGCCTGAAGTAAGGCTCGCTTTAGTTTTGCGGTGACTCTGCTGGCTGAGGCTTCCGGGACGCCTGCCTCGGCCTGAGCCAGACCCAAGCCTGCCCGGCCCCGCCCAGCCGCCGACAAATGCTTTTGTTGCAACAGATTAATGCAACTAGCTCTCTGAAAATCCCAACATACTGTTTTCAACCTGGTACAGCTGAGCTTTTTCTACTGGTTGTGGGAATACCCCACAGGCTCCTGGAATATACCTGAATTATGCCCTGAAGGTGGCAAAGCATTCTGTGAGAAATGGCCCTTAAAGCTGCTGGAATTACCATCTCATGAATTAGAGAGTCTCTTATTAGTACAACAAGAAAGAGCACATTCTATCTTTTAGTTGTATTTGTGGTGACTCTGTGGCTGTCCTGTGGTCAGACAACAATGCTGCATGGGAAGAAATGTAAATTATACAGAAGTCTGAAAAAGTTCTCCACCTACATTTGTACTTAAGCCAGAAGAACCCATTTCATAGATTTAAGAAATGCCACAGAATTTCACCACCAGGGACCAAACCCTACAAAGAATAAAAGTCCAGAAAAAACAACATTCTATGCACCTCCACCTCCCATTACCAGGCAGAAATGTATCTGAGCAACAAAAATCTGCCTTGTGGTTTTTTAACATACAGAATAAAGCATTTCATGCTTTCCTGACAACACAGAGGAAGCCTCAAACATTAGCTTTAAAATGACTTAATAAAGCACAGAAAAAGGTTGTTTTGTTGAATCTATTTATAAAGTTACAACCCATGGTTTCCTCAAGGATTCAGATGAGGTAACAACCTATACAACTGTAAAACAGAGTAACTAACCACAGTCATAAATTATTACACTACAAACATAAAAGGTTAAATACGTGCACCCATACACACACAATCTACTAACACAAATATGCTTTTGGGTACTGAAAACTTGCCTAAAAAAGGAAAGTCTGGAAGATGCTGAGTCTCATATTTTAGTGAAGTCCAAAAGGTCAGATTTCTTGAGGGGTACCTGGGAAGCAACTATGGAGCAAGTCTCTCTGCATGTCCTAGCCTATCTCCTCAAGCTTCTTAAGAAGATGTTCCCATTAATCAAGTCTGTGTATGGAGAAAGAACCTGTTTATCTGGGGTTGCACTCTGAAACCCTAGAGATAATCTTGCTAAATCTCTAGTGAGTGCATAAGGATTCTAAGTACTTGTGTCTTTATTTAAAAGAAAACACGTCATTCTTGCTTTGACCTTGGAACATTAGTTTTGAAAATTAATTTGATAGTGTTAAAACATGGAGAAATAATTCAATGCCATAAACACCAATTACTGATTATTATTTAACTCATAGTTATTGCTAATTATCACTTTGTTTGAAATGTTAGTGTTGGGCCAGACCATGGGATTTGTTGAGAATGGCATAGATGTTGTCACTGTTCAGCTAAGGTGAGCACACACTGTTTCTGGCTCTTTCAGATGTTGTCTTCCTCCAACCTCATTTTTTTACCACATGGACTACAAAGCTCCTAATAAGTGCTGAAAGTCCAATATGTTTGGGAATATGGTTGGGTAAGATTGTCCCAAAGCATGGATCCCATGTTAGAACCTCTTTAATTCAGTTTGTCACCCACGTGTGCCTTTCTTTTCTCTCTACCCCCACCAGCATGTACATTTCACTCATTGTTTGAACGTTTGAGTTCATACATTCTTCCAGTGGTGAAAAAGTGATTTATTTCAGTTAGAGACTACTGATATACCCCATATACTGCAATAAGTAGATAGCTACAAAGACTGGTCAGTGAATCAAGGGTGGAGAATTCTTAATATGAAATTTGAGAGTCTCTGAGAATATCCAGAATAATTTTCTCCACAACTCAAGCACTGCATCCTTTCTGCCTCCCCATTCTCAATCAAGAAGTATGTAGGCAGGAACCAAGGAGACCAAATTCAACCTGCGGCATAATCCAGTGTTAATGATAAGGTGTCTAACAAGCCCACTCCTCTCTGCACTCATCTTATGCTAACTGTATAATTAGAATATGCTGTCCAGAAAGGAGAAAGAGGAGGGTAAACAACAGAACATGAAGTGTGGAGAAAGGGAGAGGTCAACAGAGAAAGAAATGGGAAGGGTAGGATTGAGGAAAACTTTTCACATAATAATCCAAGTGCATAGCACCATGTGAACAAGATTACAAAGTGATTAATATTACATAAGTTTGTTGTTTATACAATAATAAACAAGAGAAACCAGTCTACAATATAATCAGTGGAGACATTACTGAGGAGAATCACAATGCACCATGAGCCCCTAGAAAGACTCCAAACACTTCCTTTCTATACAGGCCTGGGGGAATGGAGACATCTTCTTGGATGGCCTAAAGGGCCCTATTTCCTTAGGGGCCTTGGTTTCCATTCCATTCCATTCCATTCCATTCCATTCACTTTTTCTTCTTTTTCATTCTTTAATTGTTGTTGCTTCTGCTGGTCTGAACAGGGTTCAGTTCTCTCCCTTTTTCAAGCCATATGATGCACTTCCTTCAATCCTAACACCACTTATCCTGAGGCGTTAGTCCTTCCCGTTCACTGAAGCTGACGAAGGGTGAGGTAACCTCTCCACCACCCCCTCCACCCCCGCAAAAAATCTACTGAAATTCGACTCTCCAAAACACATTTCCACTTCAGCATTAATTGGGGAATCTAGTGACAGAGGGGAAATTGCTAGCGAATCAAACCTATTTAAAGCTAATTAAATATGTTGTTGTGTGCCTTCAAGTTTTTTCTGATTTAAGACAACTCTAAGGCAAACCCATCAAGAGTTTTTTTGGGACTGAAAGTACATGACGAGACCAAGGTAACCCGGTGAGTTTCCAAAGCTGAGCAGAAAATCGAACCCTGGTCTTCAGGGTTGTAGCCCAGTGTTCAAACCACTACATACACCATGGTTGCTCTGATGTTGTTGTGTGCCTTCAAGTTATTTCTCACTTGTGGTGATCCTAAGGCGACTCTATTACAGGGTTTTCTGGGGCTGAGAGTACATGATGCACCCATGAATTTCCACAGCTGAGCAGGGGAATCGAACCCTGCTTTCCACTACACTACATTGGTTCTCAATTAAACATAGCAAATTAATAATATAGCATGTTAATTTGGGAGTTAATTCAAAGCTCTGCTGTTCTTACAAAGAAAAGTTTGTACATTCTTCCATAATCAAGGATGAGAACTCAAAAGAGACATATAGGTGGAACTGAAGTAGTTAATGAGTGGGTGTTCTATGGAAGCTCCTATTTCCTGGGGAATGTTCCTTCTATTTCTGCATTCTCCTAAAGCTCCATTATCTCTTCATTTTGCTCCAGGAAAAAAAATAGATTTTAATTTTCAGAAAAAATATCATCCAATGACAGTTTACATCTGCTTATTAAAGTGAAAAAATCAGGGCTCTGTAAAAAAATAGGTGAAACAGGAAAAATAAAAATATTACATGTAATAGGTGTGTCTGCACATACCCAGTACACAGCAGGACAGTGTGTGTACATGTGTACACACACATTCAAATCACCTGTCGACTTATGGTGACTTCATGAATTTCATAGGCTTTTCTTAGACAAACTACTCAGAGGTAGTTTTCTCAGTTCATTCCTTGAAAATATAATCTATAGCACCTGGTATTCCTTGGCAGTCTCCCATCCAAATACTAACCAGGGCTGACCCTGCTCAACTTCCAAGATCAGATAGGATCTGGGGCCTTTAGGATATTTAGACCCCACACAATGTTTACAGATGGCAAAAGATGGCAGTCAGCCTGGGAAGAATGCATATCTTGCCTAGTGGCTTCCCGCAAAACAAACAAGAAAATATAGCTCTATAGGAGTATATAGGACTGTCTCTGCTAGATCACTTCAGCTCCAGCTTCAGTACAGTTCTCATTCAGGGATCTTGCATCCTGACTTGAAATTTCTCCCCATCAGTAAAATAGCATCTGGTTCAAATTTCAAAGAACCTAGTAGGACTTGCTTCCATGTTTGAGCAATTATGTTAATCTTCTTAACTTGCTCAAAATTTTCTCAAATCTTTCTCAGAGACCTATGTATACTGATTAATCAATTAAACCATATAGGCCGATACAGCACACTTCTTAATATTTTCCTCTTGCGGCATTTTCATCAATTACACATTAACATAAAATCTCACTTGAAATCAGAGCAAGACACAAGTTGAGGACTCAAAATTGCATCCAAAAGGCTCTCAGTGACATGCCCTTCCCTTCTGCTAAGTTACTCACTCCATACTACAAATTGCTTTTGAAATTCCCTGAGTTTCAAAGCAAATTTCTCATGTGGTGTGTGTGACCATTTAAGGAGTATAAGTCCAAAAGGAGCAAAGGATTAAGACTTCTTAAACTTGAGGAAGAGAAGGTGCTGCTCCAGCCTCTCCCAAGCTAGTGGTCTCAAGGTGTTCTGGAATGCAATTTCTATTATTCCATCGGTGTTCTGGAATGCAATTTCTATTATTCCATCATGTGGAAGTTGATGTGACCTGCCATTCTACACGTCTGGAGAACACCAGGTTGAGGAAGATTATTCTAGAATAATGCATTCAAAAGGCCATGTTGCATCATTCAGGCCTGAGGTAACCTGTAAAATGCAGAAAAAACCACCGCTCATCAGTGCCAAGTGAGAAAGGCACACCCAAGCCTCGCATCCAAGGCCTGCCCAGCCTGACACCTCTTTGTGATCAGAATTGAACAGCCAGGGAGATCTCTGAACCAAGCCAGGGCCAGGACAAATCGGTCTGCCTCAGTTCTCCCTTTCTGAGAAGGCAGCCCCTTCCTCACTCTTGTCCCCCACCTTGCTTCTTCCTTTCAGGACTCTTCCCCTTTACTGCCTTCCCTAAACCTGCCTTTCTCCCAGATGTAAGGATCAGCAGTGATTTATATTTCCAAGACTGTGGTACTGTTGGCACTAAGGTCAAGATGATATTATTAGTAGCGTGTATATTCCCTGATACAGAATAAGACTCTGTGACACTGTTTTAAGGAACACAGAACTTCAAACATTTATTGTAGCACTGTTGCTTTAAATGTGTTTTGTATCTAAATGTTTACAAACAGCACATCATTCTTCTCTCTCTCGCCCTCTCTTTCAATTCATTCACTATCGCTTGTACACCCAATTTCTCAGTTCTCTCTCCCACAGAGCTCTTCAAATCTCCAACCTCTCCCAAACACACCACAAATCACATTCCCCTTTCATCACCCCCCAGGCAGTTAAAATCCGTTATTTTCCTCTTTCCACCAGCCGCTCCCCTGGGCTATCCAAGGTACCATTTCACCAGCCAACCAGCTTAAACACTCTTGGTTGCCAAGGAGGCTCTGTTGTCAAGACCCCCTCCCATCAGGTTCATCACATAACCCCTAAAATATACAACATATCTAACAATCAGAGAACAATTTTAATCATTAATATTTCAGAAAACATTAGAAAGAAATAAGGAAAAGTGAGGGGGTATATGAAAGAGGGAGACAGAGGCCATTTCTGCAATAGAATGTTATATTGCTATGATTCCACTTTCAAGATCCTATGGAATCCTGGGGTTTGCAGCTTAGGGAGGGGCCAAATGGTACCTCAGTACAGGATCTCACACAACCCTTTCAGAGAAGCAAAGAACTAAAGAAATAATCCTCAGTGAGGGTGGCCATGAAGAGATACTATCTCGTATGGCACTGTAATATTCTCGAACTCAGGATTTCAAAGCAATCTCGCATAAATGCACTGAGGTACCACTGACACAAACAGCACTTTTTTTCACTCAAGTGTTCAGGAAGTTTTGAAAATGTTTTTATAAGCATATTGTCCTTCCGATAACAGGTGCACGCTGTAACTGTGAAGTAATTTAAATGAGGGCTGGCATGGAAAATTGTAGAAAATTCCCCTTAAATAACAAAACGCTACCCCATTTTGTAGAGTTTCTATTTCAATAATTAGCTTTTGTTTTTTTAAAAACAGAAGCAAGTCATACACGGCATTTCATTTCACACTGTTGGACTTAACAATTTCAGCTGCCACAGGTTATTCTGAAGTATGCAAACTGAACCCTCCTTTGCAGGAGCTGATACAAAAGGTTAAGCTTGCCCACATCACAGAAGCCAGCTCATCCATGGAGAGGGCAGAGCTCTCCCAACGCCTCCCCAGCAGACCACTTCCCCTTCCTTCACATACCAAATGCCTCACAACCACTCACATTTCCTCTTGGGCTAGGGCCTGGCTAACATTTTGCTAACCACAGAACCCACGTTCACCCTTCCTCCCTTCCCTTCTGCTCAGGCTACTTCTCAAATTGTGATACGCTGTATTCTAAAAGTGCAGCTCCTGCAGATAAAGTGTTTGATAAGCACAGTTACAACAATCACAAAAGGCACACCTTTCAAAAGAATCAAATGTCAAGGGCCGTACGATATGCATCATACAGTATTTAAGACTTTCCCCTGCAATAAATGATTTTCAAAGCGTGACGGAATATACATTTTGTTCCATGTATTTAAAGTAATTTGCAAAACTAAAAACATCATTCTGACATTTGAAGTGAGCTCTGCAAATTTAGAGGACGATCTTCTGCTGCAGTGTGTACTTCAAGTTTTTCAAGACATAGATAGCATTCTGAGTCCATTTAGGACAGAACATCCTATTGAACCTATAGACTAGACCTAGTCGCTAGTTCCAACTGAAGTATAATCATCAGACAAAGAGAAACTTGGTAAGCCAATATTTATGTACATTCCATTGGTTTAATGGGTCTATATTTAATTTAGGTTAATTTTGCTCTCTAGCATTTTTAATTCCTCACTAAACAAATGACAGTTATAAAGTTGAAGGCTTTCACAGCTGTAATCCATAGGTTGCTGCAGGTTTTCTGGGCTCTGTGGCTGTGTTCTATTAGTAGTTTCGCCTGCATCTGAAGCTGGCATCTTCAGAGGATCTGGTCCCCTGAAGATGCCAGCCACAGATGCAGGCGAAATGTCAGGAGAAAATACTAATAGAACCCAGCCTCAAAGCCCGGAAAACCCACAACAACCAAATGACAGTTTATCTGCAATGTTATTTAATGTTTTAAAAGAAAACTGAAATTTCAGAAATTCTGAGCCATGTGTTAATTGATTACATTTCTATCCATCTTTCTTCCAATGAGTAAAGTACGTGGCTCCTTTCCTCCAATACTTTACCCAACAATCTTGCAAGACAGGTCAGAATCAGGTGGAGTGACTGGCCCAATGTCACCAAAAGAGTTCAATTTTCCAAACCCTGATCCAGCACTTTAATCACTACCCCATCTTCTTCCATCCTTCTGCAGGTCAGTAAAATGAGTACCCAGCTTGTTGGGGGCATGTATAGAAAAATGTATCGAAATACATGCTATTTGTAAGTTGTTCGCCGCCTCGATCCATATGGAGAGGCAGGATACAAATAAATAATAAATAAAAAAATAAAATAAATCCCTGTCTAGCTCTGGTCAAATGAATACAAGCCGCAATTAATACAAGCAGCCCCGTATGATGCAACTGCTAAAGAAAACCTAGGTAAGCTTGGAGAGAGATTCGTTCAGGGTTGTCTGATTTCCGTTACAGCAATCTTCATTCCTATCAATTCTATACATGCTCAAATTCATTCCCCTGACTAAAGTATTCAATCCATAGAATGTATCAGGCGAGTGTCCAGAATGTAGCACTTTCCTTGACATACTCAATTTCATCAGAATATTGATACACTCTTAGTTATTCTAGCAAGCTGGTTTTCCAATACACTCTTCCAGAGAAACTTCACAATTTCCCCAAATGGCAGTGGGAGATATTCCATAGATCATCACTTCCCAAATTCTGTTTAGCGTCAGTTAATAATCTGACACCACAGTAAATTTAGGATCTCTCAGGTATATACTTTGATTCCAGAATGGTATTTTTGTCCTTCTTTCATTCCAGCTGATGACTAATGTTAGTCCTCTCTCTTTTATATGCATTATAGTATACATACAACATACTCTGTTTCATTTCATACTTCAGTCAAATAATCAGCTGTAAGTGCATTTTTAAAAAAACACACCACATATATTTTAAAAGTGTAACATGGTTTCTTCTTGCATTTTATTTATCATGCCACATATTTGCCAGCAACAGCAGAGCAGTAAGGAAATGAAACTCGGTTTCTACAATATAAAAACTAGCACAGATAAATTCCTCTCCTCAACAGCTTAAGCTCAGTAAAATCAGAAACAAATGTCTGCCTGCCATAATAACACAAAATCTAAGCCCAAATATGTACTTCTTAAGAAACGCTGGGATGATTTGTCACCAACAAACCATCAGAGCTCTTATCGTGCTCATTTTCCTACAAACAGGATAGATTTCTTCCGTAACTTGCACTTGTTTTTGCCAAAGTCAAAAACATAATTTTGTGCAATGATGGCCATATGCCTAATGAAACAGTCAGTTGTTATGCCAAATATACCAGTTTTAAATCACACAGATTCATCACATTCAAATATAACGCCTTGAATTTTAAAACCTGAATACTTAAAAGATATGTAATTAGTGGGTAAGTAAAAAAGTGATCTGTGTAAAACTGTTTCCTCATGACAGCATCAGCAGCTGACAAAGGTTTATTATTTCAAACATTACAATATCTACAAATATAGAACAAATAGTAGATTTGATGGGATAAACAACTGAAAGAAACAAAAATCAAACACAATACAGTAACACTTTTGTGCCTTGCGAGGGACTGGTAGGAAACCAAAAGTAACATAAAAATTACTTCAGTCTAGTCAGAAAAGACCAGAATTACTCAATCATCACATGTATGAAAATGTGGTACTTTCCTATTTCCCAACGAAGACCTGATCTTGCAAATGTATTATTTTCATTTTCATTTTATATGTGCACGTGTGACTGTGCATCTGTGTGCATACATGTACACATACCTGTACATACACATAAACTTAACTTCATTTCCATGAGAATTCAAAGGCATACTCGTGTTAGTCTGGATCGGTATGCAAAGGGATCTAGTAGCAGCTTTGACAGTAACTGAAAGAAAGGTTGACAGCATAAGCTTATGCTACCAACTTCTACAAAAAGTTATACTACCAACTTCTTTCAGTTAGTCTCCAAGGTGTTAAAAGATCACTTTTATCTCTTTGAGTTCTTTTTAAAGAACAGCTGGAAAACAAACCACTGCATATTCTATATCATAATGGAGGATCTGTAATCTCAGTCACTGATCCCCAGCAACAAACATAAATACATTCAAACAGATGCTGTGGGCAGGCAAGGGCAGGGCCAACCCTCAAGCTCTGTTTCCTGCCAAAGTTACTCAATAAGTGAAGGAACAATGCAAATGTAGGTGTCCTAACCTTCTGATAACCAAATGGGAACAAAAGAACCAGAAGACCGTCCATAAGAATGAAATATAACAAATTTATTCTCTGTAAAGGATGAGGAGACCAGTGGGGACGGTGCTGGCAGTGACCTGATGGGCGAATGCAACATGGCCCATGACAACAAGGTGGTGAATACTGCCAAGAGTAAAGCCAACACCACAAATGTAGCACTCTCAATTCCATCCTGCCTGGCCATCAAACTTATTTAGTTAGTGAAATCAGAAATTAAACAGGCAGTAGCAGAGGCTCTTTCTCCTCTGCAAAATGAGCTAATCACCTTCATATCGAAAATGGATAGCACAGCAGATCATAGAATCATAGAAATGTAGAGTTGGAAGAGACCACAGGGGCCATCCAGTCCAACCCCCTGCCATGCAGGAACACCCTCAAAGCACTCCCGACAAATGACCATCAAGCCTCTGCTTAAAAACCTCCAAGGAAGGAGACTCCACTACACTCCGAGGCAGCATATTCCACAGCCCTTGATCAGAATATTATGCATGACAAAGAACAGCAGTGATCTACAAAATCACTTCTTCTTTACAGGACAAACTTAACAGGTCTATGGCCCTTGGTATCTGTGAGAGATTGGTTCCTGGACCTCCTCCAGATATCAAAACACACGGATGATCAGGTCCCTTATATAAAGGGATGAGAAGAGAGTTTGAGCCTCACACAGTTCTGTCACTCCACTCCACCCAATCCTGTCTGCCTTGTGAAGGCAGCCACTGCCACACACAAGCCCCAGCCTTCCCTCCCCACCTCAACAACCAGTCTTCCCGCTCACCACCCAATCTCTTCCACTTCCCATGTGACACACAAAGGCAGCCCTAGCTTTCACTCCTCATCCCAACAACCAGTCTTCCTCCTCACGTTCTCCCTCACTACCCAATTTCTTCCACTCCTGCGCACCCTGCAAAAGCAGCTGCCACCACCACTACCAACCCCCAGCTTTTCCTCCCCACCCTAACCACCAGTCTTCCCCTTTGCACTCTCTCTCCTGCCCTGCCTCAGTGGCTTCTTTACCCTCAGCAGAAGAGAGCTGTAGAACAGCTTCTATCACAGTCCTCTTATGAGGCCACCAGGTAAGGCAGAGGAGAGATGAGACATGTTGCAATGATATTTTGCGTGGGGGGCGAATATTTGATTTTTTGTATTATTATTTTCGATCCTGGTTGGATGAATCTGCAAACGGAGAGCTTGCATATAAGGAAGGCCCACTCATTCTTAAATAAAAAGATATCAGAAGTCTACCCAGGCACCCACTGGACCCCATGACATTGAAAGAACACATAAACTGTCTCGTTTTAGACCCCAAAAAGGAGCCTATGCAGCTGACATAAGAGTTTCACCAATTCCCCCTCTCAAATGCAAATTTTCAAAGCTCTAAATGCACATCTTAATCTGCAATATGAACATGCTAAAATCTTTATCCCTCACAGCACTGCTCTAGAGACACAAAAACAAAGATGAAGGGTTAAAGCTATTACAGATGTCTTGAAGATAGAAAGTATATACTGGACTACAAACTTGGTTTCCCACTTAAGCTGAAGTTCTACAGCTGTGAATCCTACAAAGCTGACCTACCTCAAAAGGCAGAAAACCTATATGAGATGTTGGACATTCCTATAACCAGATCTGAAACTTCCTCTAAGAGAGGGAGGAAATCTTGCAGGGAAAGCTTTCATGAGAGGTTTCTTTATTCAACAAGAAGCCCGATCGGAAAAGGAGAAAAGAGAAAAAGAAAATAAGATTACAAATGAAATCAAAAGGTTAGAAAAATAATTAAAGAAAACCCCCAAAAATGAGCGTATAAATAAAGAAATTAAAATACTACAAAAACAAATGGACATAAAGATTACAGAGGAAATAGCAAATAAATTAAAATTCATAAAACAGAACTATTTTTTCAATGCAAATAAATCTAGCAAATGGTTAGCATATAAGTTGAAAAAAGAAAGGGAAAAAAGAATAATTCAAGAAATAAAACAAGGGGAAGAAGTATATACCGAAGAAGAGAAAATTAAAAAAGCATTTGTTAACTATTACAAAGAAATATACTTTAATGATGAGATGACTCAGGATAGAACAGACGAAATGAAACAATATTTAAAGGAAACTGACATATTAGAATTTACAGAAACACAAAGGAATGAGATGAATAGGCCAATAACTAAGGAGGAGATTACGGAAGCTATAAAGAGATTAAAGTTTCAAAAAGCTCCAGGCCCAGATAGTTTTACTGCTCTGTACTATAAAACATTTATGGAACAATTAGTGAACCCTATATATAAACTAATCCAAAATTAGAAAAAGAAGATATCCCTCAAATGTGGCGAGAAGCAAATATAACTTTGTTAGCAAAAGAAGGGAAAGATTATTTAGATATGAAAAGTTATAGACCAACATCACTACTAAACGTGGATTATAAAATATTTGCATCGATTCTAGCTGAATGATTAAAAAAAATCTTACAAGATTGGATACATGAAGACCAAAATGGATTTATTCCTAAGAGACAACTTAAAAACAATATTAGGTTTATAATAAATATTTTAGAATACTTTCATAAACATAATGAAAAAAATTAGCATTAATATTTTAGACGCAGAAAAGGCATTTGACAAAGTTAATTGGACGTTTATGAAAGAAGTGGTTGACAGAATTAATATAGGAAATAACTTCACAAATTGGATTAATTTAATATATAAGAATCAAAAAGCCCAAATAATAATAAATGGAAAGAGAACAGAAGTTCTACCTCTTCAAAAGGGAACTAGACAAGGGTGTCCATTATCTCCTTTATTATTTATTATTGTATTAGAGGTACTAAACAGAAAAATTCGACAAGAGACACAAATTCGAGGTACTAAAATTAAAAATCAAATGTATAAGATTGGAGCTTTTGCAGATGATTTGGCAATAACATTAGAAGATCCTCTACAAGATATAAATATTTTAAATAATACTTTACAACAGTAAGGAGAATTTTCAGGTTTTAGAGTTAATAAAGAGAAGACAAATATAATAACTAAAAACATGTCAAAGTTAGAAGAACAAGAGTTAAAAGAAAAAACTGAGTTCAATATAACAAAGAAAGCTAAATATCTAGGAATAGTCATCTCGAAAAATAATACAGAACTTTTTGATAAGAATTACAAAAAAAATTGGAAAGGAATAAAGATAGAAATAGACAGGTGGGAGAAATTAGAATTATCACTATTAGGTAGAATAGTCACCACAAAGATGAATATGTTACCCAAAATGAATTTTCTATTCCAAAATTTACCAGTTTTAACAAATGATAGTCCCTTTAAGAAATGGAATAAAGAACTGATGAATTTTATATGGAAAAAGAAAAAACCAAGAATTAAACAAAAAATATTAATGGATACAAAAGAAAGAGCAGGTATGGGCTCACCAAATTTAAAATTATACTACTATGGATTAATTTTAAAAAAACAAAGATTGTTACAATTAGAAGGGGAAGACATCTATTTTGGTTGGCATGCTTACCTATGGTATGGGAAAGCCAAAATAGATACAAATTTTACAAATTATCTTATAAGGAGAGGCCTGTTAAGAATTTGGTTAAAATATAAAAAAAGCTTCTATTTTAAAACTCCTTTGTGGATTTCAGTACACAAAGCATTCTATAAAAGGGAAAAACCTAAAGTAGATAAATGGATTATATATAAAGACCTCATAAAAAGCCAGAATGGAATTATACAATTTAAAGCAAGAGAAGAATTGAAAGAGAAAGGTCTAGCTACACATTGGTTAAGATAACTAAAAGAAAGGTTTAAGATCGATGAAAAACAAGACGGATTTGAAATGAAGGAAAATGAAATAGAGTAATTAATAGAGAGGTGGATCACAGAGTTGGGAAAATTTATAGGATATTACCAGAAAGAGAGATGGAACAAGAAATAGTCAAGGATAGCATGTTGAAGTGCGCCAGAAATACTATCTCGTTAGAAACACAGTCAAGGGCATGGTCAAAGACATGGAAACTATTACAGCCTATAAGTTTAGGAGAGAATTTATGCAAAATGATTCACAGATGGCATTTAACATCAGTGCAACTAGCAAAAATACAAAGGGGAGGGAAGGAGAATTGTTGGAAATGTGAATCTAAAGGTAAATTCCACCATATATGGTGGACATGTACAATAGCTAAAAATTCTGGGAAAGAATACATAGAACAACTAGGGAAATATTTAATATCAACTCTTCGCTGAACCCAGAGTTATATTTACTAAATGTAATGGATCTGGTACCCACACTAGACAGAACACATCAAAGGATTTTATTATATATGATTACAGCAGCAAGACTAAGCTATGCACAGCAGTGGAAACAAAATGACCCCCCCCCGCAGAGATAGAGGATTGGGCAATGAAATTATATGAGATGGTAGAGCATGACAGAATCTGGATATGGACATTAGAAACACCCATGATTCATTGTGATGATGGTGGGAAATTGTGTCACCCCTTTGGGAAAAGTTATGGGGCAAAATGCTATCTGGGGTATTGAGTCACTTTATTGAATAAGTTGAAGACTGAATATTTAGTATTTAATAATGAAGGAAGGTTGAAACAGGGAAAATTGACTAAGTAAATTAAATGGTAACTAGATAAGAATTTGGAGGATTGTTACGGTTGGAATGAAACCTCAAATAAATGATTTAATTTATAATGGTTTATATACAAATAACTATATAAATGTGTGATAAAGATATGTAAATAATTATATAAATGATGTGTGAAGAATACAAAATGAATAGGTATATGTAAAATAAATGTATGTAAAATGTATGATGGGACAGGAAATTATGAATGTAACAATGTTATGAATGTAACAACATATAACATGTAATAATATGTGAGAAGAATAGTATTTTGTTGGGAAGTAGACCCGTACGGATATAGGATTACGTAGGGAAAATTATGGTCTCACGAATGTAAAAGAAGAACAGAATTTTAGAGAACGAAGAACAGATTAATTATCACTCACTTCTTGAAGAAGGGGGGAGTGAAATAGGGGAGAAAAGGAGAGGTCAGATAAATCTTATGGAATATTTAAATAAGATTAAGTTGTTAAATTAATAATATTAAGATGAGTACTGTAATCTAAATATGAAGAGTATTTATTAGGATGTTTAATCTATGTCTTTGTATCTGAAAGATTTGTATAATGGTGTTCCCCCAGAGAGGGGAGCGCTATATAACCAACCTCTCTTTTCTCTTTTAATAATGCAATTAAATACGTAATAAAAAATATTTTAAAAAAAAAGAGAGAGGGAAGAAATCTTGGAGGAGAAAGGTGTAGATGAAAACACAAGAAACAGCACAGTTCCTCTAGGCAAAGGAAATAATCTGGAGCCCTTCGAGCAACACAGAAGTCCTTGTCACCTCTGTGAAGAAGTATACGCACCATCTTGTTTGAATCATTGCTGTCTGCCACTTTGCTATCAACCATCCTCCTTGTACTTGTAATAGCACCTCACACCCGAACTGTTATAGAGCTCCCAACTAATCCGGATTTATCCCTAAAAGAAACATTATGAATGCTACTCAAAAAAACAAAACAAAAACAAAACAAAACCTGTGCATCATCTATCCAGGGAAAATAATCAACCAACCAATCCCTGGCCCGATATTATTATTTCTCAATGTCCTCAAGGCCTTTGTATGGTTGAATAGCTATATCTACTAGCATTTTTCAAAGATCCAAGAATTTGGCCACAAGTTTATTTCTTTGATTAATCACCTCTATTCCCAATCTCGAACATCTATACTAATAATTTTATACCACAGTTAATTACTCTGTCAAAAGGCACAAAGCAGGAATAGCCCCATCTCCTATTTAGTCATGCTGTTGAGTCCTCCCCAAAACTGATTCAGACAAATGAACTGATAAATGAAATTAAATCAATTCTCAAATACTCTTGATTAGCTTGCACACAAACAATACCATTCCCTCTTTTTTAAACAAATCCTCAGCAATCAATTCCAGATGAACAACCATTTTACCCCTATTTAAAAAATATTGAGGGTTCATGGTCAAAGGTACCGATTATGTATTTTTTGTAAGCATTTTGCCTGATTGAGGAGGGATTGATTGGAAGGGGAGGGAGTGCTCCATATCTTTGACCATTGTGTTTCAATAAAACTAAGATTCAGTTCATTCTTCCAGCATATAACTTTGAAATCATATGGTATTTTAAAGAGATATCTACAAGGTTGGAAGACTAGGCACGAAGGGTGTGATACATTGTGGAGGTCCTCCTTTTGATACCTTTGCTGTTGTTATGTGCCTTCAAGTCACTTCCAACTTATCATAACCATAAGGTGAACCTATCCCGCGGCATTTGTGGCAAGATTTGTTCAGAGAGGGTTTGCCATTGCCTCTTAACTGTTACCTTATGCCAGTTAAGTTATCCAAAATGAGGGTCTACCCTATGTTGGCATAAGTGTGGAGGCAGAGGTACAATGCCACAAACATAGTTACAGTGTGAAAGGGTAAACAATTTTAGAATGATATTTTTCTATTCTTATTCAACATATTAAATAAGAAAACACATTTCTATAGGGCTCTCCTACTGTTATCTCTGTCTAGAGGACCTAATTCGCACCTCAGTCACAAAGATTTCTCTCCTTACTGATGCAGTGTGAATCAAAATGACTGTACACCAGAAATTCCCAACCACAATCTCCTCTCAAACTCGGTTAAATAGTTTGGCACAAAGTTCTTGCAGAAAAGCTAGCCTATCAAGGAGAAAAAGAAAGAGAGAAAATTGCATCAATTTGTATCCATTTATTATATACACAAGTCAAGAAACAAATCAATTTAGCCACCCCTCAAAAGGCAGAAAAATCTGAGGGCTCATCCACTTTGATTGTTTTATCAAATACATAAAAAGGAGGGGGGATGTAGACTAATGAATTCTTAAGACTAATGAATTCTTATTTTAGCATGAGCTTTCATCAATAGACACCATTTCCACACCACACTGTTATACTGCATTATTTCACTTTCAACATTCTGTGGAATTCTGGGGTTTGTAGTTTACTGAAGCCAAAGAGCTCTCTGGCTGAGAATTCTAAATACCCTTCCCTAAACTACAAACCCCAGAATTCCATAGGATGTTGAAAGTGGAATAATGCACTATAACAGTGTGGTGTGGAAATGGCCATAAACTCACTTCTTCAGATGCAGTACAAAGTGAGACTAACACCTCACATTATAAGCGTATTTACACAGTTGTGAGAGCAGGATGGAATGAAACAGGATCCAGAAAGATGCAAATCATGACCCTCACCTTAAATTTTCAAAGGGCTGCTGCATAAGGTGACGCAGGTCTTTCAGATCTTTACAGCGGCCAGTTGGTGTTGATGTGCAAAAGCGCTAACTCTGCTTATCAATAGTCATTCTCCTTGGGTTCAAAACCTTCTCTGAGAAGATTCCATTTGTTATCTGTGCAGTAGGAAGAACTCTTGTATTAGTATATGTAGTATGCCATGACACCATTGTCTTTGTTCATGCCTTTGCAAATGGATTAGAATTTGTAAGTAAAATTCAATTCAGCTGTTTCTCTCTCTAGCCTTCTTTTGTAATTGCCTTATTCAAGGAGTGCAGCTTTTAAATCCCATACTGTATGTCCAGGAATGCTGAAATGTTCTGCAACTGGTTTTTGGGTGTTGCCACCTCTAGTGTCAGATTTGTGTCCATTTATCCTCTGCAGAGAAACTGTCTTGTTTGTCCAATATAGAGTGTAGAGGGACATTGCTTGGCATAGTACGATATATATCACATTGGGAGAAGAACAAGTAAATATACATCTGATGTTGTGGGTAATGTTGTTGGCTTCTGTAATATTGCTCTCCGAGTAGATGTGAGGACAGATTTGGCTTCTGAATTTGCTGTTCCTATATTACCATCCATATTATGTATCCTGGAATTGTACAATCTTACAATCCTAGAATTGTAGAATCATAGAGCTGGAAGAGACCACAACGGCCATCCAATCCAACCTGCTGCCATGCAGGAATACACAGTCAAAGTACTCCTGACAGATAACCATCCAACTTCTGTTTAAAAACCTCCAAAGAAGGGGACTCCCCCACACTCACAGGCAGCCTATTCCACTGTCAAAGTGCTCTTACTATCAGAAAGTTCTTTTTAATGTTTAGGTGGATTCTTTTTTCCTGTAGTTCAAAGCCATTGCTCCATGACCTAGTCTCTGGCACAGCAGAAAACAAGTTTGCTCCATCTTCCATATGATATCCCTTCAAATATTTAAGAACGGCTATCATATTGCCTTTTAACCTTCTCTTCTCTAGGCTAAACATACCACCTCCTTAACCATTCTTGATAGATAGGGCATAGTTTCCAGGCCTTTTACCATTTTGGTCACCTTCCTCCTTCAAGTAGCTTGAAGTGTTGATGGCATATGATCCAAGAATTGATTCCATATACCCAGATACCCCAAACAGTAAGAATTCTAACACTTGAGACCTGGAGGTCTTCCTAGATTGCTCTTTTTTTGTGTATTTTGGGTAGCAGATGGAAGAAGCCTGGTTTAGGCTCCTGGGGTGTGTCTTTTAGGACTCAGTCCTGTACTTTATTGGAGTTTGTGCAGTTCCTTCAGATATTCATCAGTGGGATCTTTAGAGGATTCTGTAAAATGCAGTTGCTAGAAGGTATGTAGTATATAGTCTGACTTGTCTTCTGTATGTAGTCTGACTTGTTCATAATGACTACAGCTTCCCCTTTTTCAGCCTGTCATACAGTAACGTTAGGATTGTTTCTATGGATGGCACCTTGTGCCACATGGCTGCAACTGTGTGGTAAATTGTGTCTCTCGTTCATTGTCTCAGTTTGGGCACGATGTCAAAAACATTTTATGTAGAAATCCAATTCCACATTCCAGCTTTCTGGAAGGGTCCATGCAGTGTTGCAGTGTTCTTCTTTACATAGTGCTGCAAAACATTTTCTTGTGTGTTCATGCAATGCCTATTGTGACTCAAGGAGAGTGACACCAAAGAGTGATGGCGCAATAGCTTCCACAGTATATTGTTCTGGATGGTGTCACCACTCCCTGGTGTCCCTCTCCTTGAGTCACAGATGGCATACAAAAGCCTCCAGGTCACCACAGAACTGAATCTTGTGTGTAGGCTTAGTATGGCTTAGCAAATGCAGCAAGCCCTATAACAGTACGTTCTGTTCACTATTTCACATACTTGAAAGGAAATGAACAGTTTCTGGTTAATGATCCTGTCTGTATTCCAAGTTGGTTTGTTTATTTTACTTATGTTACCTGCCTGGTCTTTGATGATTTATAATTCCTCTATTTCAAGAATAAAGGAAGAAAAATGAAGAAAAAATAAAAGAAGAAGGGATATGAGTAGCAGAATGAAAAAAAGATGCTATATTGTTTTAGTGACCTTGGCTCTTACATCTGAAGGCTCTGAGCTGATAGATATACAAGGGAAATTGCAAAAGATGTGTAGGGAAAAAAATTAAAAATGAAAATCATATTCAGCAAAGAACCTTCTCTTTCCAAGTTCCAAATCCAAGACCGAGGGAATTCATAAAGTGAGGAGAAAAGAGATATTTCTTCATTCTGAATAGATTTAAACAGTAGACAGAGGCTAAATGAGAAGACAACAGAAACAGCGACATTGTTGCTACCCAATATTACTTTCACTGCAATATGTGGCACAATGCCCTGACCTCCTTAGAGAGAGGGGAAGAAACACACTCAGTTCTGGAACCTCTCCTCAGGTCTAGTTGAGAGAGGAGCCTCTCATAGCATCCCCTCCCAGTCATAACATTCTAGAAGTTACTCTTGATCATTTACAATACCGTTCTAATCATGTCACTGGAATGGATGGATCTATGCATATATATATGTATATATATGTATATGTGTGTGTGTGTATGTATGTATGTATGTATGTGTATATATATATGTATGAATGAATGAATGTATGTGTGTGTGTGTGTGTGTAAACATACCATTTGAGACAATGCTTTGCTTTAAACAGAAACATCTCAGGACTATTGGATTATTTATGGAAAAAGAGCACAATTTACTTTTTCTGAAAATTCAATTAAAAAATGTTGTGTGTTTTGATTTGCAGTCTGTTTAAAGCCTAGAGAATCTGTTTTATAAGGCATCTAATAAATCTAAACAGCAAATGAATAATTCAGTGGATACAGATGAGCATGACTATTATTTTAATTTACAAATGTTGCTTTCCTGTTTCTCTTTGCCTCATGTTTTGATGACAAATATTTCAGGTAGAACAACATAGCTTTGAGGGGAAACATATCGTTTTGCAGGTATTTTGTTACTAATTCTGACCTGTTATGGAGATTCCCTGAATTGATTTTTACCTCTGTTTCTTATTTGTTTCATATATAGTATTAATTTCACCCTTCAGAACTTTGTATTGCATTCACTTCTCTTCTATGCAAGTATTAAGACATCACAACAATATTAATTTACTAACATTTTATTTTTATCCACAATGAGCTCAGAGTTGCATATAAAGAAGTATGCTACTCCATTTTATCTTTGCAACAAATTTTAAGGCAGGTAATAGAATGAAAACAGAATGACTAGCTCAGCATTACCCAGTGAATTGAATTGTCCAATTCTCCTTCGCCATGACTGTTGTCAGTATTGTTGCTATCCCCCCACCCACTCCTCCTCCTCCATCTTTCCAATTTATATCCTATCACTGTCCAAAACTGCCTAGGTTGACTGCACTTTAGGATATCTAGTATTATAATTACTACATTACTCAAAAATACCTCCAAAAATTTAAGAAAAAAAACATGTAGTTAACATATAGCATCTACTATATTTTTATATCAATCTATTACCTACTCTATGTAATTAGGCTTAGGAATCTAAATGGAGATAGATGGTTATAAATAACAGCACATCACAAGGCTAATAGCATGAAACCATCATTGACTAAGGAGCCCAGTATCTATTTACAGTTTGAAACAAGAGATGTAAGAAGGTTAGGTATTTTAGTTCACATTTGAAAACTTTTCTTTCCCTTAAGTTTCTTATATTGAGATAACAGTATGCACACAAAACATATTTTTACTACATCCTGCTACTAGTCAGCTTGTGTTATCATGATTCTAGTCTCCAAGTGTTCAAGGCAGATGTCTAATAGGCATAAGATTAAGAGATATAACTGATACCTGAGTAAGGAGTTGCTCATGTGTTAGATTATTGATCCACCTTGTGTATCGCTCAGTTGCCTCCACTGGCTCTCTCTTAATTTGGCAGCCTATAATCTGAAAGTAGAAATATAAATATCAATTTTGAGTAGTGCAAAGAAGACAAAACTAAAGGAAGAATTGTTAACTTCCTAATGGATCAGATGTATTGCGGCTTGCCTTCTGTTTTGATGGGATGAATATTGATATTACTGTAACAGTAGTTCAATTTTAAGTATTGTTATTCAAGCTAGACCTAAATCAGACCTGACAATTAGAACTGTTCTTGATACTACATATCCCCTCTGTCTTGTCTATTGCCTCTAGCTCTTTACATCCTGTCCAAAACCATTCCCCATGTAGCAATCAAGACCCAAGAGGGCCATTGCTGCTGTTCCCTGTGGGGTAGGGGAAAGAGCAAGGAAACAATTCAGATGTTAATGAGCTGGCTCATCTTGGCTCGGAGGGGTTAGGAAATGGCAGTGCACTCACAAAATGCATCTTCCCATTTCTTCCCTCTAAAGTTGAACTGGCTGAATTGCCTTCCCACTCTCTCCCCTCCCCACCCATAAGCTGAAGCAGTAGCAGCAGCTCACCATCCCAGGGCTTGAAAGCTGCAGGGAAAAGGGAGTCCTACACGTTGCACAAAAAGTTCCAGAATAGCATCTTGCACCCATCCAAAAACAGACCTACGTGTGAGTAAGCCACACTTATGTGCCTGTAGGTCAGTAATACATTTCTAGACACAATGGCACTGGAGTCAAATCAATATAAATTTGGCGTGTTCCGTTCCAACAAATATGCATTTAAATTAATACTTTCTTTTCAGAATAATAATAATAATAATAATAATAATAATAATAATAATAATAATAATAATAATAATAATAATATGGTAGTAGTTGTGCTAGTTTCTGATGCATGTGCTACTGGAACAACTTTATAGGTACAAGGAGAAGTTATCTATGCATCCAGAAGACATATCCAGCCAAGTGGATAATTTAAAAATGGGACAACTTTCAGATGAGTGTGACTCTTTGATTTAGACATTTTTTTCAAGCAGCTGCGATAACTGTACAACCTGATCACATTACAAAGGCTGAAGAACATAACATAACATACAGTTCCCTCAAACTGCTTATCTGTGGGACCAGCAGGGTATCCAAGCAAGCATTCAATTTCCCACTAACTATATTTCCAAACAAAACAGAAACAATTCTATGTTAATTGTGGTGCTATTGACATTTCACACCTGCTGCATCATTTCACTTCCAGACTTTGAAGTAGTTGGCAGATATTATCTGAACCAATATTAACATTAAAATTACTGCCTTATGAAACCTTGTTTTTAAAAAACAAGGTTCTGCCTGTCACAGAGCATCTTAACTAAAGAAAAGATAGCTGCAAACAAATCAGTACTGAACAACACGTATCAGTCATGAATTGTATTTTGTCAAAAGGTTTGACAAGCCTCTTCTCTTGCTGCCTTACTACTAGAACTACAAATAGAGAAGGGTTAGCAAGAGTCAGGCCACAATAATAGGTGGATCATGTGTTTATTTACTTGTATTTGTTTTTACACTGCTTTCAATTGTTTAAAAATCCAGACAAACTTAATAATATAACAAAGCTCAAAACTAGAAAATACATTCAAATCAAGAAATAAGACAACAAAATAGCAATGAAGGAATATGATGTCTTGCTTTTTATTACTCTGTTATTTGACATTACTAAATTCCAATGAAATAAAACTGAAACCACTAAAATTACTAGGAGTAACTGAGTAGCTTAGCAATGACAAAAATAGAGGAAAATTCCTACTTGGAAGCCCATCTGATCCAACCAGTGGGTATCACAACAGAAAGGCCATGCGTGCTTGTTACAGTATGGGTTGTAAAACGTAATGCAGGAAGACTCTGGAACGCAGAATTTTGCTGTCAGAGAACATGGAGGGGAGTGGGAACAGGTGGTGGTAGATGTTTTCGTAATCAGTACAACAGTTTTCCTAATAATCAATTTTTGTAATTCAAAAATTAAGAGAAGCGTATTTTGAAGCACAGTCACTTGAGAAGGGGTCACTATACAGGGATTTGCTTGTATATTTAATAAGACACACACTCTCTCACTTTCATTCATTTCAATGCCATTACAAAATAAGCCTTATATATGCAACAAGAAACTCTGTGGGGGGACATTTGGAGAAGTAGGTGAAAACAGATGCAAAGTCCTAGGCGAACACAATTCTGTCTGTCTGAAAGGCATTCCATGACAAAAAGATAAGAAAGTTTAGGTTCTTGTACACAAAGCAGACTGACCCGGCCAAAGCTACACAAATATAAAGTAATGAACAGCTGCCAGGAGGTGACAGATTAGTCTTAGTACTGGCTTCCTTATGACCAGATTTCCAATTAGAGTTGAATGTGTTAGCTGGTCCACTCCAAACTGTGAAATGTAGAAATGCAAGGCAGGCAGTTTTAACTATGCCCAGATCACTAAAAGACTACGTAACTACGAGATAACTAGGCTAAGCAATCTTATACAATGCTTGTGTAAATCAGTTAAATTAGAGCAAAGAGGATTTAAAACAGGCTAATCCCACTGATTTCAGTCCAAGCATTCCAGCTGGCATGGTTTTAGATGGCAGAGTAATTCAGAACAAAGCAAAATTCTTACGGCATCCAGTTCCAAGATAAGCTTAGGCACAGAGGTCAAATGATAGTATATAGTATTGCTTAATCTTCAGAAAGCAAAATTCATTAAGCCTAAACTAGGAGCCTACTCACACTACAAATCTGCATCATTTTCATACAGTTAGTATTTTAATTCTCAGAAATTTCCACAAAGAACTCTGGAAGCTCTAGTTTGGTGAGGATGTTGCAAATTCTATTAGAGGTCACTAGTAATGCCCCGTCTTCTTCACAGAGCACCGTTTCCTCAGGTTAGTTATAGAAAGGGAGTAACTGTGAAACTACTGCTAGTGTATATCTCAAGACTCTTTACTAAAGAGTCAGGCTTCTTGGAAGAAATATTGTAACACTTCTCTTTTGTTAAATCCAACATAACCACTGAAGATGATACCCATTCCAAGCGTTCATGGGCAGTTTCTTCCCCATTCAAACCGCACATACTTTACAACTGAAAATGTTTTTATTCAAAATCCTACAGTGTAAACACATGGCTAGTTGTCATCCTGTATGTTGCACCAGAAACTAAACTATTTTATCCTTGACATTTTGAGAACAATGCCCTGATTAAGAACATAAGAGCCATACAGGATTATATCAAAGACCTATCTATTCCAGCATCGGGTCCACTGGGAAAGTAAAACACATTCTCCTATTTTCTCATTCATATCAATAAACCCTACCAAAAAATCAACAATCACAGATCCTTCAACCCTCTTTTCATTTCCAAACAAGATCACTAGTTTTTTTGCACAAAAATACAATATTTTCTGAAAAAAAAATGTATTTTGCACAAAATAGATTGTTTTTCTATAAAAAGAGTTACTTCTGCCAAAAAGAGATTGTGAAATGTCTACAAAAAAGTCTAATATGCAAAAACAAATAATTGGATAAGGTACAAAAATGTTCATCATCTCACCCACCAGGAAGAAAACTTTTGCAATGTTTTGTTCTTTGTGTGATGAGAGAAACAGGCCAAGAAGTAGCAGGTTAACAGAACTTCTCATTCTTTCCGATCCAGGAAACTATTATTGTCTTTCAAACAAGCCAAAGCAAGAACCCATATTTAAAGAGTCAAATAGATATATACGTTGCTTCACCAAACTTTGCACATATCTGGTTTATTAAGTTAGGATCTGATCATCCAAACTCTGCCTATTAATCTAAATCAAAAGTTAACACTCATTTGTGAAAACAGCTAACCTGAGCAACAAATTAGGCTGCTTTCATTACAACAAAATATCATGCACATGAAAAATGCTGACCTCACATTTCCATCACTTCTACTGATACATCAAGACCAAGCCATGACAACAACTCACTCTTTCAGTAAAAATTGGCATCACGGATGCCAAGACAAGACACATCGAAAAGGAACAATTCATCATGCTAATTCTTTCTATAATTAAATTCATTCTGAGTGTTCCCAGCACGTGAATTTGACATGTGCTGCTAAGAAGATAGAGATCTCAGTAAACATAGCTGAAACACATCCAACATAAAAAGAGAAGTTTGCCACTTAACTCAGAAGGCAGTGGCATGCTTTCATTTTGAACTTTCACATCAAAACCCTACAAATTACAAGTTCACTAATCCATATTATTTTATTTGTTTGTATTCAACAGTTTGTACATGTATGCCATGCTGTCAGTTTCTCTCTCTCCCCTCCTTCTCCCCACCCCTTCCTCTTTCTGTGGTCTCTCCTTGGCAATGAGAAGTGCTCCGAACATTTGGTGACTGGCCATGCACTTCTTAGCACAACATTTTTTTTTAAATACCATTCATGTTCAAGAGACCAAGAAGGTTGGAGATTCACTGGGGTGAGTAACTTTAGCGAGGCTAGGAGCTTCTTTGAGAGGTTTAGAAGTGCCCAAGGGCTGCACCTGTTGTTGTTTTTTAATTAAGAGAGAGAGAACACACAATTCCCTTAGATATTTTAATTCATTTCATGCTAAATTTATGTTCACTCTTAAAATTATTTCTTACTCTGGTTCGTGGATGATTGTCCTCTTCCCTGAGTACTGAAGCTGCTTCACCAGAGAATTCCATTGACTTCACTGCTACCTCACTCCCATTGGTCCTTCCTTGCTGACCAATAAACTACGTGGCTAAAGGCCATATGAACCGAATATTTTTATTTGTGAAAGAGTTATTACTCCTTGTGTCTCCACTGGGGTTGTGTGTGTGTGATAGAAAGAGGAACCCAATGCCCAATTGCACTGTTCAGCAGTCCCTGTAAATACCCCTCTTTCTTTCTTGCCTCCTTCAGCTGCAAAAGGAACAGGGTGTATAAGCATGGAATTAACAAAGACTTTTGTTTTTAAAGCAGAAACAAAACAAAAAAAACAGAGAGAGGACTCTCTTTCACATACACACTGTCAGTCTTCAAAGTTCCAATTTATTTTGTATTCTCACCCAACCGTGGGAGGAGCAGACAGCTATTCTGGGAACTGTTGGGAGCATGACAATCATGAAGGCAGGGGAGTGATAATAAGTGTTTGGGGGGGGGGCTGGGGGTAGAACTTAGGAGGGAAGGAACATGAGACTCCACAAACTACCTGAATTCTCTCCTTCTCTCTTCTCAAGTTGGACTAGCCTTTCCTAAACTACAAAATATGGTTTGCAACAAGGAAAGGTAGACACAGATATCTCAGTCCCCTCACTCCTTAAAAACAGTGACTGAAATGGTTTCTTTTAAATGTGTTTTTCACACATTCTTGCACAAAAACAAACAAAAGTGAATCCAATGTGATTTTGATTACTCTTCTTCCCTTACTTTAAATATAATGTCAACAAATACCTGAAGGAGCACTTTTTTAAAAAAATTGCTACATCATAAAAGTTCCTGACTAAATGAAATACTATTCCTAAACCAAATCTTCTGCATAAATTTCCTTCTGCTTAAGTATGCAGAAAATCAATATTTAACTTCCTGTTAAACAAACACTGTGGGGGAGTTTAAGAAAATATTTCAAGAGGCAGCTAAGCAAGAGTCCTGAAAGACAGAACTTTCAATACACCCTGTCTCTGTTTTGCCATTTAATAGTAAAATCTTATTCCGAATTTATACCTGCAGAGTGATGATAGGGTTGTCCCTAACTTAGCAATTGTCCCTAATTCAGCAATTGTGTAATGCAAAGATCTGCTGTCAGCACAAAACAGAAGAAAAAGAAGATATAGAGAGGGCATTGTAGAAGAGAAACAGCTTGAGAGGAAGTGTAAATGTCTCTGCAAGGGTACAACATCACACATACAAAAGGCAGCATAAGCTACAACATTGCTACTAGCATCAATAAAGAGTCCCCCACTCAGATCCCCACCCCTAAGAGAGGTCAGGATTTGGACAAACTCTCCAACCAGCCACAGCAAACCACTAGGAATAACTTCCAACAAGGAAATGCAAGTATCCTACAGTGAGATAGTGCTATGAAATTCTGTCACAAGTTCACACTACGCAGCTATAGTGCTGTTGTTCCACTTTAACTGCCGTGGTTCCATCTTATGGAATTCTTGGACTGGTAGCCTGGTGAGGCACTAGTGATCTGGCTGATGCCTAAACTGCAAAGCCCAGGAAGGCACAAGATAGAATAATAGCACTATAATTCTGCAATGAAAATGAGCCCAAGTCTTTCGAATCTGTAGCAAATAAAGGAATTTGGGAGACTGTATGAAGTACCCATGCTCAGCCCTGCACTGTCAGGAAGAACAAGAGATAATATGCAAAGGCAAATTGTAAACACACACATCTCTTTTAAGAATCCTTCTAATTTTTCTACTATATCTCCAAAGGCAGAGGACTTCACAGCAAGAATGGAGGATCCAAAAAAACCATGCTCTTTTAAAAAAGACATTTCACAAATTTTAACACATGCTTGTAAATGGACCAGATTATTGCTAAGCAACTGATACAAATGTTCTTACAATTACTTCCCCAATTTCCCTCCACATCCTCCACCTTTCTCCAATTCAGTGTTTAAAATCTAACATCCAACCTGAAATTTTTAGGGATACCATGTCTCAAAGACAGACTATTGCTCACAACATTCAACCAGTTATTGACAAGATAGACAGTAGGTCCCCCATTCATTGTGTGTGGTATCCACAGTTTCACTTACTTGTGATCCATGCCAGGGCCATGGTTTCTGTCACTAGCTGGAATCCTTCCTCTGCGCAGCTTGGCCAAGAGAGGAACACACCAAGGCTCAGCTAGGCTTCCCATGACTTTCTTGGCCAAGGAAAGAGACAGACACTTCTTCCTCAACCAAGATAGGCACAGGAAGGCTGGCACTGATTCCCCAGCATCTCTCTCAGCTGAGCATGGACACTCCTTCCTAGGCCAAGAGAGGCACAGGGCTCTGAGCAGCCAGGCCTCACACCGAATTTGGCTTCCAAAGAGGGATCTGCTTATCAAACTCCACCAGGAAGGCAGGCAGGAAGAAACGAGGAGTCAGGCTGTGGAGACTTCCTTCACCACCTTGCCTAGCCTGGGAGTCAAAATATAGTGTTTGGTATCACCTGCATTTTTACTATACACATTAAGACTTGGAATGTATCTCTTGCCGACAAGGGCGTGTGCTTTCCTAGAGGTTCAGGTTACCAGTTTATGACTGCTCCTGTTTTATTCATTCTTAAACCAGACTGCGGAGATTTACCTTCTCAAAGTGACATACATGTAGTGCTTGTAATTATAGTTCTGGTTTGTTTTTTAAAAATAACTAGTCAATCTTTCTTGACTGGAGATAGACAAAGAGAAGCCCCCCAGTGCTGCTTTTGTGGCCCCTAGGGTCCCTCCAGGAATCAAAAAAGTTTTGGTCCAAAAATGCCCAGAAATTACTTATAGGGGGTATAAAGGGTATTTCCATATGTTTGGTGCTACCATCGATCCCCAGGAGCCAAAATGAGAATCTGCAAAAATTTCCACGGGTTTTTTTTCCACCAAAAGGCCCTCTGGGGGGCCTCCAGAAGGCCCCAAAACATGATTTCCTTGTCCCATAGGGGATGTCTGGGGTCAAAAAACCAGTATTTTCTACATGTGCAACACTCCAAGGTCTGTCTCCTGGAAGGCTCTCACAGACCCCTGGTCTTTCATAGTTGTCCACCTACTCCTAGACTATTCAGTGGCAATTTCTGGTACCAGCAGCAATATTTTATTCCTACTTAGAGGTTTTTATTTTAATCCAGAATATTTCTGTAGGAGGGACATGGGTGGTTCATAAGTGTGGTTCATACTGGGAGCCCTTTCACAATGCACAGTTATAGCACTGTGATTCCAGTTTAACTGCCAAGGTCCCATTCCACAGAATCCTGTGATTTGCAGGGGAGGGAAGGGTACTTAGAATTCCCAACCACAGAGACCAGTTGTCTCACCAAACTACAAACCTCAGGATTCCATAGGATGGAACCATGGCAGTACACAGCTATAGCACTATAATAGTGCTATAGCTGTGTACTATAAATGGGCCACTCCTCCTCCTCCTCCCAAATATTATGTGGAGGAGAGAAGCAGGGGCAACTAGCAGCAAGGATATTCTCTTGCTTTTAACGTACAAGGATTTTTAATAATAGGATTATTAGACCATTGTTCCTTTAAAAAGGCGGCATGACCATTATGGGCTTTACAACATGTAAAGTCACAGCACTGAGCAGAAGCATTGAAAATATCTGAATGTTGATTGGTCAAGTTGCCTATGATGTCATACAGCTTCCTTCCTCCCATCACCACCTTTTTCAGAGACTAAGGGAAAAAATCCGAGAGGCTGCAAATGGATGTGGAGGGGGCATTAACTGGTAATTACAGGCACCGAACAAGAAATACTGTTTCAAGAGCTCTTCTTTGCACCAGTCTGGATGACTCTCAAATGCTGAACAGTATCCTTGATACTTTTTTTTTCTTAATAGGACTATGCCTTACTACTGTAAGGCATAGTTCTATTAAGAAAAAAAAACCTGGGCCCACCACCAACACAAGCCCATCTCTAGCATGTGCCTAATTAACTGATCTAAAACAACAGGCACTCAAAGATTTTGCTACTATTGCTTAAGAGTAATTCAGCGATTACTTTTTTTTTAAAAAAAACTTTATTCTTAAAAATGAACAAACAATAAACAATAACATACAATACAAATACATACAAATTTCCACTACATATACATACATAAACAAAAAGGTTGCTGATCGTCGCTAGCACTAAAATACTTCCTTATCCTACTTCTAACTTTGGCCTTAGAGTCTATTATATAACATTCTACTTCTATTTGGTTTTCTTTTTCCTATTAATATAACTCTTATTCCCTAAGTATTCATTCAAAAGTTTATTTTTACCATTTCACTATCATACCAGGAATTCTTAAAGTACTGTAGTGTTTTTTCCCATTGTTTTATAAACTTTTCTTTACTCTCCCCTCTTATTATACATGTTAATTTATCCATTTGAATTATATCAAATAATTTCATTTCCCATTCCTCCACTGAAGGCATCAAATTCCCTTTCCATCTATAAGCTACCATCATCCTTGCTGCTACCATCACGTAGAATAATTGTTCCCCTACTTTTTTCTCAAGGTCATTTTCCCACATAAGATAATAATTCAGTGATTACATGCAGACAAACTACTTTGGTATCTGCCATCTTTTATTTGGATTCTTGCCCATCAAGGGTAGTTAAAATATCTAGGTCAGATTGAAAGAACTGAAATTCTCTCCTTAAATGTAAAGTAATACAGTCTTTTCTTACTTTTTTCTTCTATTTCTTTTCTTTTTTAAAAAGACATCTTTACAGAGCATCACAACTGTCTGGGCTCTAATTTTCTTTTTCCAGGTAAAATTCTGGAGAGAGTGGTGGTTTTAAGGGACATTGACTACCTAAAGCTATTCTAGTCCAGTTTCAGTTATAGGTTTGAGATGGAAACGGCAACATTTTAGTATTCAGATATCTCACCCCCCACACACCTCTACTTCCCAATCAGTATCAATTCAGTGAAGAAATAATTATAATAAACCCTCCTAAATCAGACTCTTCAGAACATTCCTCTCTACAAAATACCCCAAACTAGGTTAATCAGATAATTTGCATTGTAGGGTGCATGTAATTATGAAGCCGTTAGAAAAATGTGGTATCTAAGAATGATAAAATGACAGTGTCCCCACTTGTTAAGCCTACGTTTCTCACACAATTTCAAACTAGCACCTCAAGACAGAATTAACTTTTTTCAATAACTAAATTAAATAAACAGATAAAAGCCAGATTGTTAGTTGTGTTCCTTACTCATAAATGAGTTCTTTTCAGGTCCTGCTCACTGTCTCACATTATTCTAAGGTCACCCAAGCCCCTTTTTCCCCATTTTGAATCAGGTACAGTTCTATTAGCAGCCAGTGTAGTTTTGTTGAGTGTTGGACTAGGACTCTGGGAGACCAGAGTCAAGGAAACCAGTGATAGGGACACTTTAATTAGGCCTAAATGCCCTTAAGGCACCAGGTCTCATCTTATCTTGGAAGCTAAGCAGGATCAGGCCTGGTTAGTACATAGACGAGTTATTGCCAAGGATACCAGGTACTGCAGACCATATTTCAGAGGAAGATAATGGCAAACACTATTTTTCTGAAGAAAACTCTATTAAATTTATGAAGCCACATAAGTTGACAAGCCACCTGAGAGTGTGTACAGATGCACACACAGAGTTGTACTAAAGTTCTCCTTTCCATTTGTATTTAATTAAATCAGCACTGTTGTATCTATTAAGAATTCATATGTTTTTGATAATAAAGCAATTACAGGGAGCATGTGATTCCTTTGTTACAACAGTTTTACTGGTTACCTTTATGTTTCCGAGCACGGTTCAAAGAGCTAGTTATAACCAATAAAGTCTTCTACAACATGAAACTAGGCTAAAAGAAAAATGCAAACTGAATGAGGCAGAGAGCAGCCTAAGCAACTAGAGGCAGCATTGGGAAGCAAGGAATGTGCCCTGGCCTATGTTGTGCACTCTGTTTTACCTAGTTTTGCAGGTTGGTTTGTTCTGGTGTAGTGTGTTTGTTAGCCAGTTTGTTGGCATGTCCCTGTGCATTTTGCCTGGTGTGTGTGTTTTTTTTTCTGCGTTCTGCATCATGCAGTATGCATATTCTGCTTAGACTTTTTTTTTTTTTTTTTGGTGTGGAAATTTTACCAGATTGCACATTCTTTCCAACGTCATCACTTTGCTGGTTATTGATTTTGCTTTGTGGAAGCAAGAACATGATTTTGCATTTTGGGGTCAGATGCCACCTTTGCCAATTTCTTGGCAAAACTACGTATCTCTGAATCTTATCAGGTTTCTTTATATGAAATTGTTGTTGGAGCAATAAACTGAGGTTCAAGAAAGCCATTTTGTGTTTTGGAGCTCAGTCCCCACCTCAGCCTTTGACTTAGGTTCTCTTATCATCAGCAAGTATGCCTTCTGGGAAATGGGCATTTTGTGACTGGCCATGTTGATCATGCCAGCCATTTTGTGAATGGCTATTCTCCACCTTAGCATGTCAACTGCTTAGCAGATGAAGCCACATACTTTCATACCACTCTGCTCAAAAAGGCTGGAGACCTCTGTTCAGTGGAAATGCAGGGAAGAACAGCTAATTAAAAACTCAGGAATGTGCTGCCTAGACACCAAAGCAGATAACACCAGATAGTTTAGTCTTTGCATCTCCTCATGCTGGTAGTTGGACAGTCTTTGTTTGGCTCATGGCTCCTTTTGGTATCAAAAGAGGTCAGTGGAGAATGTAGGTCACTTATAGAGAATGTCTACTCTTTGGACCCTAGAATCTGTGGCGTAGATGATGGTGTCAGTGGTGATAACATGGCCATTCCAACTGAGATTACAAGTCCATTTCTAAATCCCTGGTTAAACACATACACTCTAGGAATCTATGGTGGCACCTTCCTTCTCCTCCATTACCTTCAAGATATTTTATTTTTTAACCTCTAGGGATGGAGTAGAGTATAGAAAACACTAAAGAGAACTTTCTCTAGAGTTCAAATCTAATATACAGCAAGTGCTGAACAATTTCAGGAGAAAATGGAGCGGGTGGCATTTGAAATCTGTACTAATGCCTCCTTGGGCTACTGAGACATTAAGAGTTTGTTTCTTTTAATTTCCTAAAAAATACTTGATGGTTTCTACCTTCAACATTGATTTTCTTCCTATTTTGCTACCTGGTAAAATCTACAATAGTTAGGTTTTTTAAGAGTATCTTAACATAGGATACATTTGTAATTACTGTTTGCATATGATTAAAGCATTCCTACTTTAAATTTCATCAACATGACTAACTGTACTATTTTATCTATTAAGCAAATATATGTAAAGCAGTAAATAAAATGTTAGTTTTATAAAGCGAACCCATCAAATGTATCTCAATTCTACCCATAAGAAAAATGGGAGAGGCAATCAAATATAAAAGATACATAGTAAAAGTAAAAATTTATTGCGCTGCTGCAGTTCTAATGGTTTCAAAGCAAGAAAAAAAAATCCACCTACCATTAAAAACAACAACAACAACAACCCAGGAATTGGTCTTTAGTTTGGCCATTCTGAGGCACATGGTAGTTATAAAGGACAATTCCAGCAAATGCATTTTCTGCTACTTTGATATCCATATGAAAATCCCCATAAGGATATTAATTCCAGGGTTAGCTACAATGTTGAGTGCTTTCCTTCTTTATTATTTTCTGAAGTGCTTCTACTGGTTTGTTAATTTATTCATTTACCTTTACATTATGTTGCCTAAAGAAAAGGATTGTTTTCTTCTACTCGTGACATTTTTAAAAACTCAGCCCTTAAGAAAGGAAAGGCACAGTCTTTACCTTTGAAAGAACAAAGAATGTGGTTATACTAACCTGACTTACAGGAGCTACAAATTAAAATGCAGAGTTTTTTCCTAGGAAAAAAGACTCTTGTCTTCTCCATGCCAGTTTTGAAAAATAATTAACAGTCACTGGGAAAAAAGTAGAATGGGTGTACTAAGTATCAAATTAGACATACAAATGGCAATTTGTACATGCTAATTACAAGGGCATAAGAGTAGACTTGTGATGTGCCAGTTGAACATTTAAACATTTAAATGAACATTTAAAACAAGTTATCTTAAAAACTTGCTTTATGGTTATTGCATGCAAGATAGAAACTAGCATGCATAGGTCAAGCATACGTATATAATTTTACATCAAAAGTTCAATTTTCTGTATTTTCCTTTTTTATGTGGACACATGAAGATCCATCCACCACTGTCTAAAACAGCGGTTCTCAACCTGTGAGTCATGACCCCTTTGGAGGTCGAATGACCATTTCACAGGGGTCGCCGCTCCTCTATCCCGCCCCGCCTCCTTTTGAAAGAAGGCGGCCTCACAGCCAATGGGAGCGCTGTTTCTGAGACCCTGCGCTGGGAGGAGGGGAGAGGAGGCGTGCTGGGCGTGTGTGGGGACATTTCCCCATCTTTCCTTGCCAGGTAGGGAGGCATTGGTGGAGCTGGAGGTGGGGAGACCGAGAGGAGAGAGCGTGGAGCCAGAGCGTGAAGGCGGAGGTGGGGAGAGGAGGAGGCTGTTGCTCCAGGCGGCGGGGGGTTGCGCCATTGGAGGAGTGCCACTCCCTCATCCTCGCCGCCACTGCCGCCACCTCGCCAGCAGCCTTTCTCGCTTGGGCCACCTCCTCCTCTTGCTCCTCGGCGCAGCAGCCGAGCACAGGCAGGCAGGCGGGCGGGCAGGCGGGCTCTGAAATAGGACATAGTGCCATCTCCCCCCCCCGTGGAGCTGCCAAGGCGAGCAAGCAAGCACTGGGTAGGAAAGAGGGCGCCTGGAGCGAGGCTCTGCAGCGGGAACGAGGCCGCGGACAAGCAGGGAAGCTCTGGGCACCCTGCAATGGGAGGAGGGATTGTGCTTTGTGCGGAGAGGGGAGTGCCTGGTCCGAGCCGCCTCTTGCCGGGCTTGCCCCCTCCCTCCCTCCCCCCAGGCTCTCGGCGCCCGCAGCTCCGTTCGCCGCAGGCGGCTTGCGTTCCCTTTCCTGCCCGTGCTTTGGGTGAGCGGCGGAGAGGCAAAAGGAGACGCACCACCCGCCCTCACGCTGGGTTTGCTATCATGGGAGTGCGGGGGAATCTCCTTCCCTGCAGACATTCAGGGGACGCAGGTGGACAGGGAGGGACTCCTAGGCGGGGCTCTTCCAGAGCTCTTAAGAGGGGGGTCCTGCCAGGGGATTCCAGGCATCCCAGTGGAGGGAGGAAGGGAGACCCACCACAGCTCAGAGGGGGATGGAGGGAAGCCCCTTGGCCCGCTGCAGCCTTTCCCGCACTCTGCAGACTCTCCCTTCTGGAGGAAAAGTCTTTATTTTCCTGCTCAGAGGCCCGTTCTTCCTTCCTTCCTTCCTTCCTTCCTCCTGCGCCATTTCCCGGCTCCGGCCTCTCCTCCTCCTCCTCCTGCCCCCTCTGCCCTCCTCTCTCCTTCTGGCCTCTGAAGTTCAGGGGGTCCCTGGGAAGGCTGTGGGGAGACTCAGGAAGGGCTCGGAGGACGGTCCTCCGAAGAGCAGTGAGCACAGCTTCCTAGAGAGGCAGGAAGGGAGGCTGGTTGAGGCAGGGGAAGAAGGCTAAAAGGGTGGCGCACTTCCCCTCGCTCACTCACTTCCAGAGCGGTTCGCTCTGGCTTCCTCAGCGGGGAGGGAAGACCCTGCGCGGAGGAGGAGAGGTAATCGGGGTGAGGAGAGGTAATCGGGGTGGGGAGAGGACCCCCAAATGCCCTCCAGGACAGGTGGGAGGGAGGGAAGGAAGGAGCAGGAAGAGGGATTATGGGCAGGAGAGAGAAGACCCCCCTCCAGCCTCCCTAGCCCGGAAAAGGGGGGCGGAGGGGGGCTCATAGGTTTCCTGGAGGGAAGGGGAGGAGGAAAAGGAGGAGGCGGAAGGAGGGGCCAGGCACCCCAATTCTGGGAAGAAATTGCCCACTCCCAACGAAAATAGATCTTTCCCACACATCCATACGCAGGCCTGTATGGACCACTTCGGTCTCCTTACACACCTGCTGCCGAAATGGTGGCCATCTGCCCTGGAGGAGGAGGAGGTCTCTGCCTCCTCCCATGTGTCCATGGTGCAGCTGGGCTAGCAGGTTTCACCAGGCTTCAACTGGGTGCTCCATGGGCTATCATGGGAGTGCGGGGGGCGGCGGCATTAGGGAGGGCTCTGAGCCTCCGGGCCCCCTCCCTTGCCCCCGCCCCTGCGTGTGCGCTGAGCACGACTGCCAGCTTCCAGGGCTGCCATTTTGTCACCAGTGTCACTGACTCGGGGGGGGTGGAGAGGTGCAAAAACGCACCGATCGGGTGCCGTTCGCACAGGCATTGGGCGGGGAGGGGGGCAGGGTCAGCGGGTTGCAGGAAGGAGGAGGTGTTTTGACGGAGGCCTTGTGCAGGTGGGGGGCGGGAGCGTCCATCTGCTGGGAAAGAGAGCTGCGAGTTGGAGCAGCTCCAGGCAGGCCGGCGATCCGCGGGGTTCGGCGGGCAGGTTGGGCGGCAGCCTGGCACGGGTCTCAGCCCCTTTGGAGGAGGCGGGGAGCTCATCGTGCTACCCCAGGGATTCCTGGCTGGGCCTGTAAGAGGAGTTTATTTCAGAACAAGGGGGAGACCTCCTTTTGATGGGCAGTCTTCTCTCTCTCTTTCCAGCCTACTTTTGGAAACTTCTTGCTTGAATTTTGCATTGCAGTTACTTGCCCTCTTCTCATTTGCCCATCCACCTACCCTCCTACCCAATGGTAGGCCCACCTTAGGGTCAACATAAGTCAGGAACAACTTGAAGGCACACACAAGAAGCTTGTGTAGTCCCCCAAGATGTAATTAGAAATAAATATTTCACAATATATAATTACATATTGTTTTTGTGATTAATCACTATGTTTTAATTATGTTCAATTTGTAACAATGAAAATACATCCTGCATATCAGATATTTACATTACGATTCATAACAGTAGCAAAATTACAATTATGAAGTAGCAACGAAAATAATTTTATGCTTGGGGGTCACCACAACATGAGGAACTGTATTAAGGGGTCACGGCATTAGGAAGGTCGAGAACCACTGGTCTAAAAGGAAGCAGCAGGGAAAATAAACTTGCCCAGCACCATACCTCATTTATCTAAGGGCAGATTGGCAGAAACAGAACCACAATCAACTTATACAGGTCATTTGCCACAAACAGAGGAGAATACTAATTGAAAACAAGCACAGGGGTCTTTTGAATGACCCTCCAAAAGAATCTTTGCTGTGCACACAAGATCTGAATCTCACTGCTGTTGATGGTAGCTTCTGTACAAATGTCTTTTCTTTCAAACTAAAGCTGTAGAAGTCAGGCACTAACCTACCTCAGACTTTTACGCCAAATACCTCATCCATTGCAGCTCCAGGTCAGACCATAAGAACCAGCACAGTTAATGAGTAAAGAGAGGCCTTACAGGTAAGAAAGGTTTTTTCAGAAAATTGAAATTTTGTCCAAATGGGGAAAAGAAACAGCAGCATGAATTTTGAAAAGAGAAATTCAAGAAAACAATACAAAGAAAAAGCAAAGGAATACAAGGAGACAATAAGGCAAAGATAATGTACAGTTTTCCATCTTTTCTTAAACTAAATTCCCTTTAACCCTTACCAATAACTATACTGCTGGGGTGCTGGGTGCTGCAGTCCAGCAAAACAGAATAAGGAAACCTCATTTTCCCTATGGAGGATATTGAGTAGACACCCATCCTTGATCTGACTTTTCCAAGAAGATAATCATATGAACAGAGAGAAACCACGCAGAGGATGCCATTAACTTCTAAGCCTACGTGACAAACTAAAAATTAACGCATCGCCAGATCTCATTTTCATACAGCTCTTAAGAAAAGAAACTGCTGGATTGCTAAGAACAATATTTAATTCATAGATCATTCTTCAAAGGAACAGAAAGGGCCAAAATGGAATTTTTGCATTTGCTTTGGCTGCCCACTGCCCATGGCCTTTATTCCTACTCTTGTCCCCAGGTCCAATGTGACTTTTTAAGCCCATCTCAACAGATAATTTTATTTTTTCCCCTGATAGCAGCAAATATTCCTGCAGCTTTATTTGCAAAGCAGCTGGAAAAAGTTGATAAACACAGAGCTCTAGCACACCAGCTCAGAGGCTTCAATGACCCAAACATAAGATAAAAGACTTAGTCAATATCCACTACCCTGTCTGTTCTACCACATGTATACCTCTCCCAGTACTTCACTAGGCATACGTATTTTCATTAAATTGTGAATTCCTAACCTTTTATAAAGCTTCAGGGCAAGTAGGACAAAACTGCACAAAAGGAGACAAGCCCTTTCCAGTAGCGAATCCTCAAGTATTAATTCTAAGTGATGCAGCTAATTGTGCTGGAAAGAGAGAAGAAAACCTGGGACACGATAGTTTCCAAAACAAACAAAAGGCTTCTAGCAGGAGCACCTCTGGCTCAATACTCCACGTATACGCATTCAAATACTGAATCTGGCAAAAGGGCCAGATGTCCTTGGAAGACAAGACCTTCATTTTCTCACCTGAAGGCAATTCACATTGACTTCAAGCAACAAAATGAGCAGCTAGCAACAGGGTTATAATTAATGTATTTGAGTTATATATTCTAAGAAATTAGCAACTGCTTTAAAAATAAGCATGGAAGAAATAATTCAGTATATATTAACAGCAAATTCTGCAAAATTTTCTTTAACTTGCAATAAACCTTGGCATATAAATTCACTATAGAAGTAGAGATACCAAATGTTGTTGGAGGAAACTAAGTAGCATTTTTTCCACTTCCATAACTTAATACACATGTTCAATATAATACACATGCACATGTATAACAAAAGAAATGTTACAATGGAAGTCAAGAAAAACCTGGAACAACAAATTTTCAAAGAAACAGCATAAAGTAATATGTACAAGACATGCCAAAGTCAGTTGGATGGAAAAGTAGCAAGCTGTATTAGATTATGATGGAATGCAAATTAAATGACTTTCAGGAGTGCTGCCGCAGGTAAAAAACAAAAGGAAAATTAGAAGGAAGTTCTAAGGTTTCACCAACAAGCTGCCCTCTCTTTCTTTGCTTTGAAGAAAAGTCATATTTTCATGTGTTCATGATTATAGTTAATGACTGCTGAAGAGATGGGTCTGAGCCAAACCTATGTATCCGAATAGCTCCAAAACTCCAAGAGAGGCCTGGCTTTGAAATGATTTCCTACGCCTCAGGTTGATGTGGAGAATATGACAAACTTAACACTGCTACTACCACTAAGGATTTCACCTCAAATATATGGAGTGGAACCCTTGCTTTCATAAATGGGTGAAAAGTATTATTCAGCCGTAGCCGTACACAGGACACTTCTGTTTGATGTCCAATGAATTCAAATAAATAAATTTTATCTTGTACCTGATTGTTGCAAAAAAATCTATTTAAGAGATTAAAAGCTGAGGTCAAACTCTCTTGTAGTACTTAGCAAAAAGTTATTACAAACTTTAAATACATCTTTTGGTACTTTTATAGCTACATTCTGAAACTCCAACAGTTCTGAAACCCCAGCAATAAAGTACTTTTCTTCTGCATTGCCAAAACAAAAGAAAGTTAACTTATATTCATGTGTTGCACCTACTGAGATAAAATGCTTTGCTGGTGAAGTTATTCACCAGGGGTTTTTTTTGTTTTTGTTTTTGTTTTTTGCCATTTGAAAAGATAGCTATCAATGTGCTCATGTACATTAAGGTTTCACAACAACCCAAAAATATTTTTGAAACTGAAATTTTGAAGTTAAGCAAAATCTCAGCTGACTTGCACTAACCAAGTATTTAGTATGTGGGGGGAGTTGTATTATTTTTTTTACTATGGGGGTATGGTATGTGGGCTGATTGAGTCACAGAAGCTTTTTTTTTTCAGCCCCCAAAACCTTCAGGTACCAACAAAATGTGGTATTTTCATTCCCAGAACAGGTCAAAACCTTTTGTAATGATTTTGTCCCCAATATACCCAAGACCCTAAGTAGCATAAAAATGCAAAGATGCAAATACAAAACAAAACACACTCATCCAAAAAGAAAATAAGACGTGATGTGATACCGTTTTCAGTTTCAACGGGGCCCTGGAGGAAGATCATAGAATCATTGAGTTGGAAGCGACCTCAGGGACCATCAAGTCCAACCCCCTGCCATGCAGGAATACCCATCAAAGCATTCCCAACAGATAGCTATCCAGCCTCCACTTAAAAACCTCCAAAGAAGGAGACTCTACCACACTCCCAGGCAGCATATTCCACTGCCAGACAGCTTTGACCATCAGGAATTTCTTCCTGAGGTTCAAGTGGAGTCTCATTTCCTGCAGCTTGAATCCATTGCTCCTTGTCCTAGTCTCTGGAGCGGCAGAGAACAAGTCCGCTCCCTCCTCAACATGACATCCCTTCAAATATTTAAACATGGCTATCATGTCCCCTCTTAACCTTCTCTTCTGCAGACTAAACATACCCAGCTCCCTAAGCCATTCTTCATAGGGCATGGCTTCCAGACCCTTCATCATTTTGGTTGCCTTCCTCTGGGCACGTTCCAGTTTGTTGATATCCTTCTCGAATTGAGAAAAAGATGCAGCTGTAAAAACTGCCCTTCTGCAACTGCTACCCCTGGATTACTGTTACTGAGACTGAAAATCTATTCTTTTTGTGTTATTGTCAGGACAGGAAACATTTTACATTAAGTTGTCGTTAATGGATACCGTGGTTGGTACTTGGATGAGAGACACCAAGGAATTCCATGTGGTCTGTTTCAGAGCTCTATTTCAGAGGAAGACAATGGCAAACCACCTCTGAGTGCTCCCTGCCGAAGAAAACCCTATGAAATTCCTAGGATCACAATAAGTCAACACGTGACTTGAAGGCACATAAATACACGCCATTTGAGTTAGAAACTGTAGGATTGGCAAAAGAAATATTACACAGTTCTTTAGCCATTGTTGCCCACAAATAGCACATTTTGTTGCTGAGTCCTTTAAAAGAGGCTTTTTAAGGAGTAGAAATTACTTCCTCCAACTTGGTATTTAACAAAAGTGTACATATCTCACTCTGACTGCTTGCTGGAGCTGATGGGTTTTATAGCCCAACACTTCCTTGAAGGTATCAGGTTGGGGATACCTGTCCTTAAATTGCATCTAATAAGTTTAAGTTTTGCCACAGGCCTGCTGGACCTCTTCTTTTCTTACCACCCACATCACCCAGACACTCCTTTCAAAAGGAAAAGAATGACATACAACTTTAGAAGCATAAAAAAGAAGAGGGTTTTGTGGAGCTGCAGAGTGCCACACTGTTCTATCTTATGCACTATGCTGTTTAATATTTTATATGAAACCACTGGATGAGGTCACATGGAGTTTCCGGGGCTGGGTGCTATCAGTATGCTGATAATACTTGGCTTTATTTCTACTTACCTCAGGAATCATCTGGGGCTGTGCAGGTGATGGACCAGTGCCTGCTGTTATGGGTTGGCTGTTATGGGTTGAGCCAATATACTGAAGCTGAATCTTTATGAGATGGTGGCTTTGGAGATTAGTTGATCCCATGTGCAAGACTTGGGTAAGTTATATGCCCTGCATGGAACTGCCCTTCCATGAAGGAGCAGGTATATAGTTTTTGTTGCTGTTGTTGCTACTGTTGTTATTTTTTACCTGCCTCTCCCCATGGATCAAGATGGAAGCAACATATGGACTATAAACATATATGTGTGTATATGGATTCATTGGGAGAGGCGGGATATAAATACATTTTATTATATTATCATTATCATTATTATTATTATTGATATGTGTGTGTGTGTGTGTATAGTATATATATACCAGCCCACACATACACACACACATACACACTATAAATATAAATATAGAGAGAGAGAGAGAGAGCTTGTTAACAAATTTACATATCTTTTAAGGAGCAGCTCTCCCAAAGCACCACCATCTGGGAACTACCTCAGAGACAGGACCACTGAGCACAGTGCCTCCAATTCCCAGGCCCCTCAGCCATTCCAGGATACCATGTACACCACTGATATCATACACCACTGAGAGGTCCAAAAATGCCAGCAAGGACACAGTCCCTGTCAGTGCTCAAGCAAAGATCATCCACTAAAGCAACGTGGTCTCAGCTCCATATCCTGCTCTGAAGCCAGTTTGAAATACATAGATTGAGAGTGCTGCTGAATCAATTTCTGTCACTGGAGGTCCAGGCAGGTTTCATGACCTAAGTACAGCTTTAACTGATCTACCAGCTAGATCTTGGACAGCAATAATGAGGCCACCACAGTTCATGCATCAGTACCTTTCCCACTAAACTACTGGAATGCACTCTAGGTAGGGTTCCCCTTGAAGATGACTTGGAAGCTGCAGCTAGTGTAAAATACAGGAACTAGACTGCTGACCGGAACACCATACAGTCATAAAGTAACACTGATCTTAAAGAAACTGCACAGGGTGCCAATATGCTTCTGGTCTGAATTCATGGTGTCACTGATGACATTTAAAGCCCCAAGCAACTGAGGACCTCAAATCTGAAGAAATGCTTCTGCCCATACAATAATGGCTTAAAGACTGAGGTGCACTGGAGGACCTATGTTCAGGGGAGATGTGTTTCATTTATTAAAGATAAATAAAGTAAGGATCTGCCAGGAAGGGTGAGAGACTGGAATGTTAGGAGTGGTAATTGGTGGAATGTCTGAGGAGGTGAGGAGGAATGAAGAGAGTGGTCTGGTAGGCTTAGTGAGACTGGATAGTTAGTGAGTGGGATTTAAGAGTCTGAGTGATAAGTCGTTAGAGAAGATCTGATTCAGCTATGAGATGAGAGTGAGGCGTTTTAAATACATTAAATAATTAACTTATGTTCAAATTCTATTCATAAAGTATTATTTTTGTATTATATACTTTTGGCCTCTGGGAATCCTACATATTAGAATGTTTGGTTCAGACACAGTGTCTGTAGTGGCAGCAGCTAATAAACAGAGGTGGTGTCCAGTGGGGTAGTAGATAAATACTATCTCGCACATGAACCAGAAGAACATCCAAGAGGTCCCCAAAGTTGATGGTCATGGTGGTGGAAGAGGAGGAGGTCCTTACTCTGGTGGTTGAGGTGGGGATAAGGGAAAGCCCTCACACTTGGTGGCATTGGGTGAGATTGGTGGAAATCTCCATATCTGGTGGCAATAGAGGTACAACTGGAACTCCCCTCCGTGCTCCACCAGTACAACCAAAACATTGTGCAAGGGCATGGGAGAAGGCCTTATTTGCTGTGGCACCCCAGTTACAAGATGTCCTCTCTTTTGAGGACTGGCAGCTTGATTCCAACACCAACTTATAACATGGCTTTTAATCAAAGCTTCTGGATCTAACAATTTTGCATGAATCTGTACATGTTTTTAAACTGCTTTGTTTTAATTAAGTTGTTCAATGTGCTTTTAGAAGCATATTGCTGATTTAAACGGTTCTAAATTGTTTTAAACTTATTCCCTCTGTATGCTGTGCTGAAACTGTGATATAGGGTGGGATGTTACTACTTTAATAAAACAAATGAATATATAAACAAAGCTCTAAAAATAATCAGAATACACTACTTTACACCTCAACACCTAACGTTGTTACTTTTGAAATGCAGTTCCATTATGTCCTTATTACCCACCCTTTCCAAAACTTATTCCTGGTAGCTATGCTATTTCAGTTTCTTACTTCCCATCTCTGCACTACATAAAATAGAAACTAGGTTTGAGCTTCCAATTATACAATAAGCAATTACCTTCCTTTGTTTCTTATATTCTACAAGAAGAAAATTTCAGTTTAAATGCAGGAGACCTCTCTCCCATCCAATTTTTTGAGGGGATGGGAATAGTATTTTTAGTTGCCTATACAGAGACATAAGGCAGGAAAACAGCTAACTAGGAAGCAGATTAATGCAAATACATATTAAACTTCCACTTGTGCAAACTAAGTGCAGTCCTCAGACCTCTGGCATGATTCCAGTTCAGCCCTTAGTGGTGAACATCCTCAAAGCTGCTGAAACAAGAAACTCAGTCCATAAATTACCACTACAAAGTAGGGGGAGGGACCATTTCACTACAAAGCTGAGGTTAGGATTTTTATCTTTTCTAACAGAAATTCTCCGACAGTGAGCATGCATATGGCTTCCATAAAGGACCTGAACAAGTCAAGCAATGCCTGAGGCTAATTGCCTGACATACAAGGAAGAGAAAATGATTTTTAATATTTAGCAACTCCAGACCCAATTTTATACATAGCAACATAAAATATAGCCATATATTTAGCAACTACACTATGACTCTAGGAGTATAATGCCGCACTAACAGAACCATTGTTAGATGTGGTTATTGGCATGTGGAAGCCATACTGGATATAAATTTAATTACAAAGTTGTATCAGTAGGGATGGTTTCCATTTGGAATGTTTCATTAAAATGTAGAACAGACTTGAACTAACACTTGCTTTGAATCCACTGTGGTTTTTCAGAAACACCAAATTAAAAGGATTTCTAAGGGCCCAGTTTAATGAAAAACAAACACACAGCTAAATTTGAGCATGTTTCAAGTTATTATGTGGGAATATACAAATTAATGAAGCCTGTCATAAGTGCTGCACCTTTATCATCCATCCACTCACGTTTCTGCAATCCAAAAATGCTTGTGTACCCACTTCATGTACACTACCAACAATTCTCTTCCTGCCTACTGTTCTAGTGCAACACCTTTAAAAATCAGTGAGTGTTCATTAGACTTCTCAGGATCTCATTAGAGTATAAGGCAGATATTTGGTAGATCAAGGCAGATGCTAAAACCATTACAAAAAAGGTTAGGATCACAATTAAGGTTGTATAAAGTGAAGGAAACACAGCATCAGAACTCCTTTTCAGGCTTAAGAGTATTTTTCATGTCCGGGATGAAGAATTTTGGTGCAGTCTTCTATGCTAATCCTCTTCAGGAGTTGTCAGAGATCACACATTTATTTTATATTGTTATACTTCACTCTAAGATCATCATCAAAATGTATTAGCAAATGTACCATAGTATGAAGCTAATGAATGAAATAAGTTTATTTTGATCACAGCCCTTTAAATAAAAGGTACATCATAATCAAAATCAGTGTAGATGACACTATGGTCGCTTCCGCACTAGACTGCTATAGTGCTATTATTTCACTTTCAACATCCTATGGAATCTTGGGGTTTGCAGTTTAGGGAGGGGCCTCTCCCTAAACTACAAACCCCAGGATTCCATAGGATGTTGAAAATGGAATAATAGCACTATAACAGTCTAGTGCAGAAATGGCCTATGTATCTTTTGGGAGAGTTTAACCTTAAAAGGCAGCATGTAAGTACTTTAGATAAACAAATAAACTCTCCAAAATTTGTTCCTCAGGCAGAATATGCTCTCTATTGAACTACAGAAAGTTTCCAAGAATGCCTTACAACAAGCATCAGGTGAGTTTGACAGTTCTGTTTTAGAGCATGAAAAACAAAATGGAGAAGAGTAAAATTAAGCATTACTATAGGAAAAAAAACCACCTGTGTTAAAGCCTTTGATCCACCACTGGATCAAGTTTATTCCACAAACTAGCAAAATGGCAATATCACAGGCTCCATACAACTGATAAAATCCAGTTCTTTTCTGCAACTCTGTAATATTCTATCCATATGAATGGGTTGGCCCTCCTCTTAACACCTCTTTTCTTGCAAAGAACTTGTCCTCTTTCAAAACATCTCAAAGGTACTTACTTCAATAAACTGATATATTTTAACCACATTCCATAAAGATATTGGGATTAGCAGGATTCCCCTGATTTCTCTAGACGTAATGTACAATGTCAGAGAGAAACTATGGGTGTCTCTATTTCAGCTGTGTCTGCCTTTTTACTGTATTGGCAGCTGGCATGTCCTCGCACACACCCATACATTTGAAACAGTCAAGGCAGAATCTTGCAAGAAATGGGGAACTAATAGATTTCATCTTTTTTTAAAACATATCCTGATGACAGTGTCGGAGTACTGGCATGTGTGCGTATTCACTGCAAACTACAATGTACACGCCACCACCAATAGACACAGACAAGACTTATTCCTTAAAGGAGCATGCCTCACTAGCAATACTGCTGTATTCTCTTCCATGGCAACAGGCTGCAACTGTAGCTACTTGCTTGTGAGTAAACTGTACTGAATTCAATGGAGCTTAATTCACAGAAAGGTAATCATGTTCATGCATACTCAGAAATTAATTTTTTCTCAGATTGATTAATTTTAATATTATTGTGGTTTATGTTACAGCATAGGTATTTTCTCTTACACTCTGGTGAAATTTTACTACATTGTTGATTTAAAGCCCATATGACTCGCATAGAATCATAGAGTTGGAAGAGACCACAAGAGCCATCCAGTCCAACCCCCTGCTACGAAGGAACACCCATCAAAGCATTCCCAACAGATGGCCATCCAGCCTCTGCTTAAAAACCTCCAAGGAAGGAGACTTTGCCACACTCCGAGACAGCATTTTCCACTGCAGGATAGCTCTGCCTGTCAGGAAGTTCTTCCTGAGGTTCAAGTGGAATCTCCTTTCCTGCAGCTCGAATCCATTGCTCCTTGTTTCTAGAGCACTGGAAAACAAGCCTACTCCCTCCTCAACATGACATCTCTTCAAATATTTAAACACGGCTATCATGTCCCCTCTCAATCTTCTCTTCTGCAGACTAAACATACCCAGATCCCTAAGCCGCTCCTCATAGGGCGTGGCTTCCAGACCCTTCACCATTTTGGTCGCCCTCCTCTGGACATGTTCCACCTTGTCGATAACCCTCTTGAATTGAGGTGCCCAGAACTGGACACAGTATTCCAAATGAGGTCTAACCAAAGCAGAACAGAGTGGTACCATTACCTCCCTTGATCTAGACACCATATTCCTATTGATGCAACCAAGAATCGTGTTGGCTTTCTTGGCTGCCACATCACACTGCTGCCTCATGTTCAGCTTCTAATCTACCAAGACTCCTAGATCCCTTTGACATGTACTGCTATCCAGCCACGCGTCCTCCATCCTATATTTCTGCATTCCATTTCTTCTGCCCAAGTGTAGGACCTTACATTTCTCTTTGTTGACATTCATTTTGTTAGCTTTGGTCCAGCTCTCCAATCTGTCAAAGTCATTTTGAAATTTTATCCTGTCCTCTGGGGTACTAGCAATCCCTCCCAGTTTGGTGTCCTCTGCAAATTTGATCAGCATCCACTCTACTCCTTCATCCAAGTCATTGATGAAGATGTTGAATAGCACTGGGCCCAGGACAGAACCCTACAGAACCCACTAGTCACTTCTCTCCAGGATGAAAAGCAGCCACTGGTGAGCACCCTTTGGGTTTGGTCGGTCAATCAATTACCAATCCACCTAACAGCAGCCCTGTCCAGCCTACATTTTACTAGCTTCTTTGCAAGAATGTCATGCGGAATTCTGCCAAAGGCCTCACTGAAATCAAGATATGCTACATATACAGCATTCCCTTCACCTATCAAGCTTGTAACCCTATTGTAAAAAGACGTAAGATTAATCTGGAATGACTTATTTCTGAGAAATCCATGTTGACTTTTAGTGATTACGGCATTGCTTTCTAATTAACTACAAACTGACTGTTTAATGATCTGTTGTAGGATCTTTCCTGGAATTGATGTCAGGCTGACTGGGCGATAACTATTTGGGTCCTCTTTTTTTTTTCTCTTCTTGAAAATGGGGATGACATTTGCCCTCCACCAGTCTGCAGGGATTTCTCCTGTTCTCCAAGATTTCTCAAAGATTATTGCAAGTGGTTCAGAAATTACTTCTGCCAGTTCTTTTAATATCCTTGGATGTAATTCATCTGGTCCTGGAGACTTGAATTCATCTAGTTTAGTCAAATATTCCTGTACTACTTCTCTACTTATTCTGTGCTGAATTTCCTCCCGCTTCCTCACTTGCTCCCCACCCCCAGGTTGAGTACTTCTGTCCTTTTGGGAGAAAACTGAGGTAAAGAAGGTGTTGAGTGGTTCTGCCTTTTCTCTTCCCCCGTGAGTAATTCACCATCTTCTCCACGCAGCAACCTTATCACTTCCTTCTTTTTCTTTTTGCTGCGGACATGTCTTTAAAAGCCCTTTTTATTGTTTTTAATGTCTCTGGCAAGCCTGAGTTCATTCTGCGCTTTAGCTTTTCTGACCTTCTCTCTACGTCTCCTGACTATTTGCTTGAATTCCTCTTTGGTGGTTTCATCAATCTTCCATTTCCTGTACGTTTCTTTTAACACTTAGCTTAGCTGAGAGTTCTTTCGTCAACCTTTCTGGTTTCTTTGGACACCTGCCATCTTTCCTCCTTATTGGCACCGTTTTCAATTGTGCCTTCAGTATCTCACTTTTAAGAAACTCCCATCTATCACGAACTCCTTTCTGTTTCAGTATTCTTGACCATGGAATTTCGGCAAGTAACTCCCTAAGTTTACAGAAATCAGCCTTTTTAAAGTCTAGGATGTGTGTCTGGCTACACTTCGCTTCTCCTTCCCACTGAATGACAAATTCCAATACAGCATGGTCACTCCCCGCTAAGGATCCCCCCACCTCCATCTCATCAACAAGGTCATCCCTATTGGTCAGGATCAGATCTAAAATAGTCAATCCTCTTGTCACCTCTTCCATCTTCTGGACCATGAAATTGTCTGCAAGGCAAGTGAGAAACCTATTGGACCTTGTGGTTTTGGCAGAGTTTGACTGCCAACAAATATCAGGGTAGTTGAAATCTCCCATTACTACTGCATCTGCTCCAAGAAGGCCTCATCCAAGTCCTCAGGCTGGCCCAGAGGCCTGTAGCAAACCCCCACAATCACATCCCTCTTGCTTCTTGCTCCCTTAATTCTTACTCAGATGCTTTCAACTTGGCTTCCCAGATTTAAGTCATAGATCTCTTCACAGGTGAAAACATTCTTGACACATAAGGCTACTCCTCCTCCTTTCTTGTTTGGTCTGTTTCTGCGAAATACATTATACACCTCTATTCCTACATTCCAATCATGAGACTCATCCTACCAGGTTTCAGTGATTTCTATTAAATCATATTTGTTTGTTGTATTAAGAGTTCAAGTTCATCTTGCGTATTTCCCATGCTTTGTGCATTAGCGTAGAGACACTTAAGACCATGTGCCCTTCCTAAAAGTCCTGTACTAAAGTTACTTTCCCTCCCCGTGTTGGTGTCTAGTACTACTTGGCTTGCTCTATCTGTATCATTTGGGCTATTTATCCTAGCACTCACTGAATCCTTGTTCTGAATAATACTGTCTCCCTCCCCAGTTGAACTCAGTTTGAAGACCTCCTGATCTGTTTTGCGAGACTGTTAGCAAAAACATTCCGACCAACAGTTGTGAGGTGCAGGTCATCCCTTGCCAGAAGACCAACTTTGTACAAATGGAGACCGTGATCCAAAAACCCAAATCGCTCCTGGCAGCACCATCTGTGGAGCCATTTGTTGAGCTCCACTATTCTTCTCTCCCTTCATGGACCATGTCCTTCCACAGGGAGGAGGGGCGAAATGACAACCTGCACACCAAGGTCCTTCAGCTTCCTACCCATAAACTCATAATCCTAGTAGCATAATCACACTATAAACAGTGTAGGGCAGAAAGGCCCTTAGACTCTGACAACCGTAATCCAAAAAAGTATCTTCTCCAAACTGGGGTTAAGCTCCCGTAGCAATTCCAAATTGATTATCCTTGCTTCATACAAATTCACAAATTACTTTTGATGAAATTTGTTAATCTTCACTTATCTTAAAATGACTTGAAAGGCAGAGCAAAGTTTTCATTAGCTAGAGTACACATTAGGCTTTGTTAGCACTTTGTGAATCCTCTGTGCTAGAATACATACTGCTCTCCTATGCTATGCAGCAAACTGCAGGAGCATTAACTGGTGCTTTTTAAAACTTTTGTACAACATTATTTTACAATATTTTATAACAAGTGGTGAGGCTCTTTCAGCCTAAGGTTTAAATGCATTGCTCTGATGTTGTTGGCAAGGCCAAAGGGAAAGTGTGGAACCTCAGATACCACCACATTTTAGTTAAAATGTTTTACTGTCAGGAACTAAGATTGAAGAGAGACATATCAACCCTTCAGAAGGCAGACACTCAACAAAACCCCTATGTTGCCATGAAGACGGGGGCATGGCCTTCTGGGAAAGCCTAGAGGACCAGACTGGGATCCCAGGCAGACTGGATTTGGTCCCAGGGCTTGAGGCTCCCATGAGGACTGCCTTATCCATTAGGCTCCTTAGGCACAGTCCTCAGGGCCTATTGAAATTTTAGGGCCTGTGAAAACAGGATTTTAGGGCCCATGAAAACATCTCTAGTGGTACACTGGATCAAGGTGGGGAGCCAAATACAAGACTGCCTAGTACCTATGAAAACCTTGATTCTATTGCAAAAGCAAAGGTTACCGTATTTGAGAGGCATGAAAAACTCAAAAAGAATATTGGTGTAGTTTTAAGAGGGAATTGGTCTTCAGTAGCTTCCTGTTTTAGTCACTTTTCAGTCACTTTCATACCCCTACCCCACCCCCCACATTCCAAGTTCTACTGGGTAGTTCTGAAATTGCCTGTCCTAATCTTATATTAACATTGCCTGTCCTACATTGCCTGTCCTAATCTCACATTAACAGATCAGATTAACACAAATCATCATTTTAAGTCTTCATGTTCATGCTATTCATCCTGTCTTTAGGTTTTCTCTGACAAACAATTCCTAACCTACATGTCCAAGTCTGCCTAAAACTCACTGACAAAAACAAAAGTGCACCTGACGCTTATTGACTCCAAAGAAAAATACCTTGTCTTGCTACAATAAAAGCACCCCCTTCAAATGACATGTGTTTGCTTTAGGAAAACCTGCTAATATTCTCTGATGGGGTGGCAGCATTGCCCAAATGCTGGTGCAGACTTGTAATCACAAAAGAAAGAGAATGAGAAGGTTATTCATACAGAACCTTTATGTGAAATAAGAGACAAGGGGAAAAAAGCCACTAAGATAGGAAACAGACTCTTTGTGCTGCTTTGTCTTAGAGAAGAAGAGAGGCTTGATTATGTTGCTTGTTATGCTGCTAGTGACTTTGGAGTTTTGTAATTCCTTTAAGGCAAAAAGCATTTAGCAAGGTTTTTAAGAAACAAGATTGTTTTTCTACAGACTATCCCCAGTTCTGCAGAATTTTAGTGACTTTGTGTACTAAAATAGTCTGTCTTCCAGTGAAGTGCTGCCATACTAAAAAATTAAAAATCCCAGTAACCACACTTATAATCAATGGTCAGATTCAGACAAAGTGGCAGAATATGTTTTCCCACTACAAAAAGAAGAAGCAGTTGGTTTGTGGCTCATGGATATCCTCCTCTACAATCTTCCACATTAGGAGTACACCAGAAGCATCCACTTCCCATTCTATACTAAACAAGGCTGTCTTCATAACATCTGAATTTAATGTTGCAGATCCTGACTTACTAGGACTGACCATAGTTATAAATAAACAGCTCCAAGTTCATACATCACAGAGACTGTGAGTAGTTTAACACTAGAAACACAAACCTCTCACCTTTTTTGAAGCAGAAAAAAGAGAAGATAGAAGGAAACGTATGACTAGATGTTTCCCACAGCTCATTCTGACAGTGGGTGAGAACAGGTTGGTTACCAGTAATGATGGTGCTTCAAGTGGATCTCTGTGAGCTCTCATGATGGAGGCCTTTCAAAACAGAACCTTTAGAACATTCTAGAGTTGTACAAGCATCTTTTGAGGGAACCACACTGCCACTACTATGCAGGTCAGCACAATTTCCTTCCAATAATTTCAATTCAGCATCTTCCAACAGATAATAAATAATAGAGCAGTACAAACACAGACATTCCTTGAAGGGGAGGAGGGGGAATGCATGAGTTCACAGATGACCACTTGAAGAATCACAGTTGCAAATCAGCAATTTTTCTTCTTTGCCGTCTCTATGACTCATACAAATGGAAGATGATAGAACTCATCTGTCAAGAGATTGGAAAGATATTAGACAGACTAATGAGTGTCCCATCTGCCAAGATGCATCCTGCCAAGATCTCATATGCAGATGGCATGGATTAATATATTTTAAAGGTTTTGTCCACACAGTGGCTTTGAAAATGTCTGGAACAGTACCCAACTAAAAAATGCTATAGAGGTAGCATTGACCTCAGTAGAATACCTCTCCACACTTTGCTAACAGGCCAGTTTAGCCAAGAAAGACGAACACAACACATCTAGCCACTGAGAAATCACTGAGTCATCTGATTTCCTACAGCAGGCAAGGGGAACTGTGAACAATGTTGGACCATCAATATAAGATGGCAACAATGCAACCATCAACCATATACAACGTCTTGTCCAAAAGAGAAACACGCTGAAAGAAAACCCAGGCAATATGATGACTTTGTGAAACATGGAATGTGACATCACCATAGGTAGAAAAGTCAGCAGAAATTATAACTTTCTCCTTCTGAAAGTGAAAGGATGGAGGAATTGCCCCTTCCTACTGCACAGCTCACCAGGCAAGAGATATGGAAAGAAAACAAATTTCTATATGAGCAGCTGGAGAGTTGAAGGCCAGTCTGACTAACTAAGCCAGTACAATCAATGTGCTGAATTGACTGCATACTAAAATGAAGAAGTTATTGCAAAGGAGAATTGGAAAGGACCTCACTGCCTGCTTTTCTCTGTTCTTCTTTACACTTATCTTTACACTTAAGTTCCTCAGTGAGCATTTTAGAGGACGTTTGCATTTTAATTATGACATCAGTTGGTACCTTTGGCAATTCCTCTTGATTCCAGTTATGTTCTGTTACTACCAATTCAGCACAGTCCTTTGGCTTCAGCATCTGCAAAGGCAGGCTATTTCTCAAAACTGAGACAACTAAACTCTGAGATGGTTAGCAGAAAAAGAGATGCAGTGGTATCAAGCCCAGTTTTTCAAAATTTGGGTGGACTGTGTATCAGTGGAATCTGAAGTACTACACTGATCTGGTATCAGCTGGGACAAAGTTAGAGGAGAGACTGTAACATATTTCAAGGGCTTTTTTTTTACTCCTAAAACTTTAGGAGGCAAAACTGTGCTATGACAAAAATGAGCATGAAGCTTAGCTGTCCCTTTTTTCTACTCTGGGGAATAAATGTCAAGCAATGTTTATATGCAGTGATGTTATGGTATTCTCTGAGACACAGATGGTGCTTCAGATGACTATCAATGGGAGACATCTTAAGTCCTGCTTTTACAACATTTTTTGAATAAAGGCTCTGGGTATGAAAGCCCAGTAGCTGGGAGCAGGAGCAATATCACTGAGAAAACACAGAAAAGTCCTAACAGACCCCGAACCATTTGTACAAAAATAACTCAGTTACTTCTAACTATACACCAAAAGAATCCTCAAAGGTTTGGGAAGTAAGAAGAAAAATGCTCATTGAGAAACAGAAGTTTTTCAAGAAAACCAGCCCCTGTAAGGCAGACAAAAAACGAAATGGGGGTAAACAGGAAAGAAACAGTACAGACATTTACAATATAGGGCAGGGTTCCCACCAAAAGACCTGCTCATCTCTAGATTGTTCCAAACATTCTCTGAAAGCACAGAAAGACTCCATTTGTATGAGTCAGAAATACCACAAAGAACAACAATGGTTTGCCATCACATTCACATTCTCCAAATAACAGCAAGATTAAGGTGGATGCTACTGATAAGAAATTCAAATCAGTAGTAAACCTTCTCCCATCAGAGTTCTCAAGTCTCTATACCAGAATTCAGTTGTATGGGTGAGGCCTCATGACAAAACCCTCTTTATTATGAGAAGATCCAAAACAAATTTGGGAGAAAATCCCAAATGTTTTTGGCAAATCCACTGCAAGAGCTATCGAAACTCATATAAATCATATAGATTTTAAAATGTAATATTTGAGGGGGAAAAAGATAGTTTTTTTTAATAAATGTTTAAGGAAAAAAAATCTTTCCCTTCCTTTCTTTCTTTTTGAATCTCTCATAGAAAAATACAGAAAATTATTGAGCAACCTATACAACAGAAGTAAAGATTAACAGATGAGAGAAGTTAAGTATGAACTTTTAGCATTTCTGCTTTAGGGTACACGATTCATATAGTCCCCAAGAGCACTGCTATCACCATGATCAGGATTGTATGCAGAACAGCAGAAAGGTTATTTTGCCACATAGATTCTAGCTAGATTATTTTTTAAAATGGACATTAACTACAGTCAGCCTTTCACATTTGCAGGTTTAACTTTCACAAATTTGATTATTTGTAAGTTTCTCCTATCCCTGTCCCCCACCCCAACCTCTGGCACTTCTTTTCCAGGGGAACCTTCCCTCTTGGCAGCTCTGATCAGGCTGCACAGCCCTTTAGAAACCCACCCCTGGTCCTTTTCCTCTTCCATCAGTTGCTGCCTGGCCAGCTAAAGATGGTTCATGGCTCAGTTTTTCAGCACCACAAACACTCTCCCGATGCCCCCCAACACCCAATAAAGGAGATGGGTAACAGAGAGTAAGAATAGGGCCACCATGCCAACCCACCCTGTTTCCCTCTCCTTTCTCCTTTCTCTGATCTGGTTTGGCCCCTGAGTGCCTGTTGTCCCCACTGTGCCTTGGCCCCCTTCCCAGAGACACACATTCACAAATTATATTTTCAATTTTTGCACTTTTGCAGGGGTCCTGTGCCCCTAAACCTAGTGAATATGGAGGGCTGCCTGCATTAACGATTTCTTAACTCTCAAATTCATTTCAATAAGACTTGTTACTATGAAGTCACTCCAAACCACAAAGTAATTACTTTGATCAAATGTTTCAGTAAATATATGCAAATGAGATATAAGGAATCTACAGAGAGACAAGTAACCAAAAAAAAAAAAGCAGAAAAATAAATAACATTCAAAAGGCTTGAAAGCTTAATTTCCAAGATTATTCCAACCTTAATCACTAAGCTTAATCACTAACTGACACTAAGCAAGTCATTTTCGCTAACCTCTAGGAAAACCAAATTGAGTGTCACATAAATGTTTGTCAGTAGAATCCGCAGCTCCAGGCTGGTATTGTTATCAAAATGTCTGCATATCAGGGAACTGAATCAACTGTTCTTGCTTGGAACCAAGCAGCCAGAGCAGATAATTGGAGCACCAAAAGCAAAATTAACTTGGATTACAATGCTACTGCAAGTAATGCAAGAAGATTCTTTCACACAAGTTTCTGTTGTATTTTGTTCCACTATGTAACCCTGTTTTTGAATGACGTAATAATATTTTGCAACTCCTCAAACATAAGACAGAACCACACCTCTCTTATTTATTCTGCATCCCAAACAAGACAAGGAGTGAATATTCATTGCACTCACAACTGTACCACCTTTTGTTTTATGCTGATAGAAGAGATACTAACAGTAAAATCAGGCTAAGAAATCAATGAAGATGAGGAAGAACATATCACTCCTAGTATTCTTTTTTTTTTTTAAAAAAAAAAGGATACGTCAGCAGTGGGCTGCCACCCAACCCAAGCAGACTCTCTTGCACTTACTGTTGAGGATACTTGCAGCGTCATGACTGAACCATGTATTTGTTCTATCCTTATCCTTACCGACATTTCAATATTATGCGACTTGTCCAAACAAGTAAAATGAGACTGGGTAGAGTATGAGCACTCTCTCTCTCACTCTCTCACACACACATATATATATATTATAACAAGGATCTATCTTTTACAAGTGAAAAACAAATGTATATAGTAAACTGTTTTTAAAGCTTAGTCATCTGTGGGCCTCTGTAACAACAACGCTTGCCAACTTATGCATGGCAATACTGTGGTATGGATTAATGTCTGAAAATTAAACCCAAACCATTTTGCTTCTGCTGTTTTCATTTTAGTTCAAAGACAAAGAATATTACTGTTATCCATCTGGCTCTATCCCTTCATTGCCTCACAAAAGGTTATTTCCCTTTGTACTCTTTCTTCAAAAGAGCACTACATCAAGAAAAAAAGTGTCAACCACTTTCACTTGGTAGAATTATTTTTAAGTACGAAACTGAAAATTGAAGTTAAACTCAACATAGCATTCTCTCACACAGGTCATGTTGAACAGCTCTGCAACAGTAAAGCTTGCCTCAGCCCACTCACTTCAAAACAACTTCTCATACTTTTAAGAGCTAAACAGCCATTGAAAAGTTGTAGCAGAATCAGATCAGCATGGTAGCTAAGTTTTGGACTAACACCTCCTAATCTTACTTGAAACTTTGTGTGATTTACAGGTGGTGGAACATGAAAAGTACAATACGGTCCTCTGAGTACAGGAGTGGGAACCACGTGCCCCTTCAGCTGCTCTTTAACTGCAACTCCAAGCAGCCCTAGTTGCCATGGCCACTACTGAAGGATTGCTAGGACTTGCAGTCCAGCTACAACTGAAGGGCTACATAATTTCCACACCTGCCTTGCTAGATGCTTCTGTATATCAGATCACTGCCTACTAAATGTTGTTGCTTTGTCCTCAAGTCTACACCAACTTTTGGTGGCCCTCTCCTAGAGTTTTCTTGGCAAGATTTATTCAGAGGACATTTGCACTGCCTTCTTCTTAGGCTGAGAAAGAAGCCTTCTTCTTAGGCTAAAAAAGTGTGATTTGCCCAAAGTCACCAATTGGGTTCCTACAGCTGAACCCTGCACTCCCAGAATTCTCATCCAACACTCGATTTCCTGCTATGTGCCTTCAAGTTCACACTGATACATGGCAACCCAATCCTAGGGGTTTCTTAGCAAGATTTACTCAGAGGGGCTCTGTCTTTGCCTTCTTCTTAGGCTGAGAGAATGTGACCTGCCTGAGGTCACCTAGTGGGATTCTGTGCATGAAAAATTATTCTCTCAGAATTCCAATTCAGCATTCAAACCACTGCATGCTACTGGCTTTACAATGACACCAACCAATATATACTCAAAAATACTACCCAATATATCCAACATTAGCAGGTGACTTGTGCCAATCTTCTTTGTATGACAGTTGCTTCTCTTTTATCCACTCCTAATCCAGCTATGGAGCTTCTTGTACCTCTGATTTTGCACTACTGTCTCCCCACTAGAGTGCAGACTCCTACAAATAACAATCTAGTGGATATAAAACACTCTGAGAGCTGCAGAGTTTTGCAATAATCCAACTTGCCTATCCAGAGAGGCAAGCTGGATTATACCTAGAATATAAGCAAGAGAACACAAAATCTGAAGTGTGTGTGTGTGTGTGTGCATGCACGTGGAGGGGGGTACCTTCAAATTGCCTGTTGACTTATGACAACCCTATGAATTTCACAGGGTTTTCTTAAGCAAAGAATACTCAGCGGTGGTTTTACCAGTTCCTTCCTTAGAAATGCTACTGCACACCTCCAGTAAAGTATGGGTTTCATGTGGGCAACTGCTCTGCTGAATTAAGAAAAACATAAAATTCTGATGTCATTACCCGAACAGTTCATTTGCCTCTTTAGCAATACTTGTTCGCAAGTTTCCAAAAGACAAAATAATGGACTTGACATTTCACTGGCAACTTAGTAGTTTTGTCATTAACCAAAATTACCTACATATTTTCCACCAGAATTGTAGTAAGGTTTCTTTGAAAGTTGGTGGGTTTTTCTTTATTTTTCAGAAATCAAATTGGTTTAAAGAAATTAAGTCAGAAGTCATGGTTTGTTGTTGCACAAAGGGTCAAGTGGGAGCAATGAAACAGCATATGTCTTGTGGCTTATTTACAATAGGCCAGCATTCTTTGGACATCCCATTTACTATGACACACAGATTCAGCCACTGTGATAAAGCATAATATGCTTATAAATGGAAAGCAAAAACACATTTTTGTTCATAACATTTTTACCACACAACACTTTTTTAGATGTAATTGAGGAAATCCAAATTAATCGCAGTTCACCATGGGCTTTTATACTACGTACACTTACTAAAGAATGAAAAGCATTAACCACCAAGACAAAACCATAGATGTGTCACTTTCTTTCTTTTTTAAGAAATATTTTTATTAAAGTTTAAAGTGAAAATAAAAAAAACCCTCCTTCCCCACTTCCAAGCTTTTTTCTTTTTTTTCAGTTGAGTCTGCTTATTTACATTCCATTTATACATAGTTTCTCTTCAAAAGGTAATCTTACATTATTACATCTTACATTGTTACATTGCTGCTTTGTTACACTGCCTTATTACATTGTTGCCTTGTATTATATACAAACTTGCTTTATTCTTTTCCTTTTCTTATTACTATCTCTTTATCCAGTTTAAGAGTTCTCTCCATTCCCTTTCAAAGTTCTGGATAAACTTATTTTTCAGTGAAAATGCTAGCTTTTCTATCTGTATCATATGATGTGTAACTTTCTTTCTAAGTTCTCTTGTATAACTTACTACTGAACCTGAACTGTTCAAATCAAAGTCAACTTACATAGATGGATTGGCTGAACATTATGGGATAGTTACTTTTCCTTCCTACCAGCTAATCAGCCCAAGACTGAGCCTTCCATGGTTTGTTTTGTACTGCCCTTGGGAAAAAATAATCTGCAGCGATAGAAATCCTAAATTTCATCTGAGTTCAAGATCTCCCTGAAAGACATGAACAGGTTCAGTGCTGCTAAGCCAGGGCTCTCTTATGTTTAGATATATCTGCTGCAAAAGCCTGGCTCACATCTGAACTCAGCCATAAATTCACTGGACAGTCTTTAATGATCCTCAGTCTAAATTTCCTTTTCGAATATAAGGCTAATGCTAACCTACCTTTGAGAGTTGTTATTGGGTTGTTTTAATATAATATATACAGAAAATACTTACATATATAAATACCACATACATAAAAATACTGCATGAATGCTAAGTTTCTATTATTTATCCTTTTAAATTGATAAGGTATTGATTTATGTTTCATTAACTATATTGGTAATTTCCTTTTTATTCACTTTACTACTACTTCATAATGTGTTTAAATAAAGTATATATCACAAAATTTTCAGGAAAGAGAAATTAAAGAAATAGTAAGACTATCACCTACATGGCAATTACAGTCAATGTTATTACAATATCCTCAAAGCCTTCCTGTTAAAAGCAATTATACGTTTAAAAGACTAAAGCACTGACAATGGAAGAATGGATTTTTAAGATTAGTGAGCTGGCTCAAATGGACAAATTAATGTAAATCCTGAAGCAGTGATTCCTAACCTGGGGTACGCATATCCCCAGGGGTATGAACAAGGACATTTAGGAATAGGAAAAAAAAAACCTGAATAATGGTGAAAAAAGTATAAAGTATGAGCCATTTTTGGAGGATATCACAACACAATGTGTATCTTGATTGCCCAGTGTTGGTATTCCTGTCCTGGAACCTTAAGAGACAGTGGGATGGGAGGGAATCATAAACAATAAAGAGAAAAGTGATACATAAGCCAAGCTTCTGGCTGCCATTGGGCCAATGGCCCACAAACTTAAAAAAGAAGTCTTTCCTACACATATATGCACACACAGTCTTCTATTTGAGTTGCCACAACACTAGTCCCACCCACACTAGGTGGCTTCTTGAGCTGTGCGTGCATACAAATGCTGTTCTCTCCCTCTTCTTTGTATCCCTCTCTACAAGGAGAGAGTGCTCCCAGTGGAGACATCCAGTTCTGTCCCGAAACTGTCAGAGGGAGGGATATGCAGCACCAGTGACTCTTCCCCATGCCTTCATCTGGAAGCAAACCTGCAGGTCTAGGTAAGTAATAGAGCATGACGGAGACACCTGGGCAGAGTGGCTGGCCTTATAACCTGCCTTTCCTTCCATGAGTGCTAGGATATCTCCTCAGAGCTCACAGAAGCTTTCTGATGGGGCTTTTTCTTTTTACCTCAATGAAAAGATGTGGTGGAGCAGAGGGGTACAATTTATGCAAATAGGCTCCCAAAGGATATGCAAGTGAAAAAGGTTGGGAAACACTGTTCTAAAGGACAAACCAACTGAAGAGGATTTTTGAAAGATTGGAAACAGTTTATGGCTTTTATGAGCAATAAGAAATCTAATGACGTAATAATCTGTGACTATGTTTACCAGTAATTTGAGCAGGATTATTTAGTTAGATCTGTAACAGTAGAATAGTACTTTTTTTTCTTTTCTTCTTTTTGTTTTCATTGCAGTTAGGGAGTCAGAGCCCTAGTGTGTATTAATTGTACGTCTTTTCTTTTCTTCTTTTTCTTTTATTCTTCTTCTTTCTTTGATTGTGCATTACTTTGACTATAAATTAGATTGTGTTAAAAATCACTGATTTTTTAAAAAAAACAAATTACATGGTTTGCTCTTAAGAGGAGAAACAGGGACCAAGCACTCACACTTTTTGGATGTTGAATAGCAGCTTTCCTCTGCAGCCTTATTCGCTGGGGCATCATCACATCATCCTGTAATAAAGAGTACACAGCTAGTGAAGGAAGGAAAGTGAATGACAGAAAGAGAGCCCACCACTGTTCTCAAACAATAACTAAAAAATAGTTGCCAGGTTACTCGTCATTGTACTATTCAGAAGACCAAACTATCACCCATAAACAACAGGTTACAAATACTAAAAGAACTCTATCATGTTAGCTCAATGGTTACTGGACAGCATTTGGCCCTGTGTTAGATGAGGTTATACTCCTCCTGAAAACACAGGTTTGCAGTTTGGGGATACTCCTGGATTCAGCTTGGAGGCTCAGGTCCCAGCAGTTACCAGCAGTGTACTTGCACAGTTAAAGCTAATGCACCAACTGTGCCCAGCTAGATTTGGCCATGGTAGCACATGCCGTGGTTACATTAATGCACTCTATGTAGAGCTGCCTTTGGAGAGTGCTCAGCAACTTCAGTTGGCTCAAAGAGCTGCAGCCAGATTGTTAACTGGGGCTAGCAACAGGGACTGCACAACTCCCTTGTTGCAACTGCTCCAAATGTATCATTTCTGGGCACAATTCAAAGTGTTGGTGATGATCTATAAAGTTCTATATAGTTTGAGTCCAGCTATTTGAAGGACTGTATCTCCCTTTATGAGCCCATTAGAGCTCTATGAACATCTGGAGAGACCCTTCTCTGTTCCTTCCTTCTCAGGCTCATTTGCTGGTAACAAGGGAGAGGGTTTTCTTTGCTGGCTGCTCTTAGACTCTGAAACTCCCTCCCTAGGGAGGCCAACATGGCCCTATCCTTGCTGTCCTTCCACCAGCAAGTTAAGATATTTTTATGCCATCAGGCTAGGATGGGCTTTTGATGCTGTGTGGTGCTATTTTTAAGGATTGTAGGTTGTCTTTCAATGAATGTTAATGTTTTTGATGTCTAATTTTTTTATCAATTGTTTAATTTTTTAAATTTTTATACTTTTACTGAAGGTTTTATATAATGAAGGTTTTGCATACTTATAGCTGTATTGTTTTTAAATATGCTGTTAGCTGCATTGAGTCTCATTATTGAAAGCAAAGCAGGATATAAATGAACAAAATAACAACAACCCTAAAGACAATTAACATGGACTAAAGCAAAATCCAGACTTTTTGCAATAGACATAATTGATACAAAATAAACCATCATTTTCATCTACGTCAACATTACGACCTACACCTGAAGCAGATGTTATCACATTGTATCATGATTTTAAAATATCTACCTACTAAAGAGAAAGATAGCATAAGAGTTCTGTATGTCTATTTTAGGTACATACATTCAGCCAGTCTGGTACTGTTTTTTCATATAACAAATTTATTCAGTTTCAAAGATTCCTACTCTTGACAAATTACATGTTCAGCAATATTATTCACTATTTATATCACACTAATTACACAACCATTAATATATAGGTTACATTAAAAACCTTTTCCCAGCAACTGTTAGAAGAAATGCGTCAAGCACATTCTTCTTGACACTTGGGGAATTAAGGCTAAAAGATGGGATGCAAACAAAATACTGAATTCACTGACTACAACCACAGAACCCATGTGAACCCAGCAGCAGCTGCTTGCCTCTCCCAGTTCAGTGCATATGGAGAAAACAAAGCATGTCTTGATAACATTAGCTGCTAACCATGGGCCTAAAGATATTAATGCTAGTACTGAACTGAGCAAGGCTGAGGCAGCAGCATTTGCTACATCAAAAGAGCTGTTTTTTCCAGTCTTCTATTTAAAAAAGAAGCAGCAGCAGCAGCAGCACTGATACAGCCATCAACTTATTATGAGCCTCAACTACTAACAGTCAAATGAGAGAAACTGATTCTACACGTTATAAAAATGTTGAGATTGGCAATGAGGATCAAAATCTTGATCATGCTACTTCAGTTTACAGGAAAGAGATTACATTTCTTTTATTTTCCAATACGCTTTTGTGTGTGTGTGTGTAGGAACAACAATAATATGTTTTTAAACAAAAAGAAGAAGAAGAAGAATTAAGCACAAACTACAATGTAGTCTGTTTTGCATCATTTAAGGCATGTTCTATATACATTTTAGAATTCTTGCCTTTAGACGTGCACTCACTGTGTACATTTCATTCCACTGAACAGCCACAAAGGGATCAGTTTTCAACCACTGTCTTTACTAGTTATTAAATGCTTCCAGAAGTAGGGCTGCACATTTGATGGATACTGGTTAGTGGACCATCTATTATTATAACAAAGTGATATTTCTCAGTACTCCCACATTTTTTTTTAAAAAAAAAGCTTTCATCTGGTGAACTAAAATATTAGGAAGTGGTATATTCCAGAACTCTACCACTTTGGTCTACTGTATAACTCTGGAATCCACTGTGGTATGCATCTGGCAAAAGGCTCATGATCATCCTTTCTTGCTCCATCACGACACACCATTGAGGACTTTACCACAGTCTCCTCTTGCAGATCTGAACTACTTGTTCTGCTTACCTCACCTTGCATGTGGGGATGAACTTCCGAGGAGAAATAATCTGAGGGGAGAATTCTGCCCAAACCCCTGCTCTTGGTCTCATGTGGGGAGGGGATTTAAAGGGTTTAAAAAAAAAAAAAACCAACCAAAATGCGTTTAAAGAGGATTCCTAAAATCAATAGCAGTAATTTGAAAAAGAAGCTAAGGAGTTGTTGGAGGCTGCCTTGAGCCACCAGTTGCTTCTTTATGTGGGGTCAGAATTAACCCAACGCTACCGTTTTTCTAAAATGCTAACAGGATCAGAAATCTGTTCCAATAGTTCCATCTCATTAATCTATTTCAAGGTTAAACAGTAATATGGAGAGAGGCACTACCTTAGATCTTACTACCATTTTTATTAATATTGGGAGCTGTGCTTCATAGAGTACCATACAACATCTATTCAGATTTCAAAACATGAAGTTTCAAAGGGTAATCAAAGTCAAGGGATTCACTGAAATTCAAGAAGTATTTTGAACCTAATTTTTATTGTGCTTTCTCAATTTTCTTTCATATATCAGTACATACCACTAGATTACTTTCTCAACATTCCATCTCCAACTGAAAAGATTTCAATTTCTCAACTATCTAGTTTTCCAATAAAATTACTGTGAGAGAATTTAAATATTCTTTAACAAAGATTTCACTCTGATTCTTCTGCCCTCAACTCTGAACTGTGAGGATAGAAGGGAAAATTACAGCACCAGAAAGCAAGCAGAATATTCTGCCTACAAAATTCTTAGCCAGAGGTTAATCAAAGGCTCACATGAAAGGAATTTATATTATTAAAACACATCTAAACATATTTGTCAATGAAATTATGATACTAAAATTATGGCATAAAAACAGAGGAAAGAGAATTTAACTCTTATTCTATGATCAAATTATCACTAAAAGCAGCCACAAAATCAGAAAAAGCATTCTGGAACATCATCCAAAAATAGCCCATAAAACATTTGATGGCTAAAAGTATATACTTCCTGTTCTCTCAAGTCCACTCTGAGCAAGTAAGCAATTTGCTGAAAATTGAAGGAAAGTAAGAAAGATATTTATTTGATATAATAGGTCAAGAGGGAATTCTAAACAAACCAAGACATGCTTCTGATCCAGATGATTCATAATCTCTGGTCAGCCTCCAAGATCTGAGTTTAGTCAGTCGTGTAGGGATGGGGGGTTTGGAGCACTTCGCCCAAGGCAGCACTATTTTTGGGGTGTCTCCGCCCATAGTCATGCCCCTGTACACCCTGGCCACACCTCTATGTGCCCTGGCCATGCCCCCACGCAGTGGCAATGCCCTTTGCGCCATAGTCCTGCCCCCTTCCTGCCACCCCTCCACACACTGCAAGCTCTGCCACTTGGTTTAGTCACTTCTACAAGAGATTGGCTTTGTCAGATGCTAGGAAAAAACACAGTTATTAGCTATGATCTTATCTTTACAATTAAAGCAGGGTGCTTTGAACATAAATATCGTGCCTAGTTATCCTAGGACAATTAATTAGGAATTGGTATCACAGAAAGTAAAATAGGGTATTTCCTGCAAGAGACATCATAGGGTCAAATTCAGATGACCTCAAAGCATTTGAAAGTCAAAGTTATTTGGCAACTGGAAAGTTTACCTGAGAGCCACTGTGGTGTTGTGGTTTAAGTGCTGGACTGGGATTCTAGGAGTCCCCGGGTCCGAATCCCTGGCTGAACCATGGAAACCCATTGAGTGACCCTGGGCAAGTCACACTCTCTAAGACTAAGAGGAAGCTCATAGCAACCCTCCTCTAAATAAACCTTACCAAGAAAACCCTAGGATAGAGTCACCATAACTCAGAATTGACTTGAAGGCACAAAACAACAATAACCAATCTTTACTGCATGACACTTATTACTATACGTGTGACATTTATTACTGTATGTATTACTATATGCATGATGGGAACTGCCTGCATTCTTTAGATGGGATGGTAACACTGAGCTTAATCTATTTGGAGGAAAAACCCATGGGCCTGAATCCTACCGTATCAATAGGAACTTCGCATATCAAGACTGCTTTAAGTTCTACAGATTAAATGGGTCTACTTTATTTAAGCATGATCTTGTCCACATATAATTCAGGGCCTTTAAAGCCGTTAATGGCTAGCCACTGGTCTTCAGTATCCACAGTGAGTGAATTGCAGCTATCAAATGGAAGAGGAATCATAGAATCATAAAGCTGGAAGAGACCACAGAGGCCATCCAGTCCAACCCCCTGCTATGCAGGAACACATATCAAAGTATTCTCAACAGACAGCCATCCAGCCTCTGCTTAAAAACCTCCAAAGAAGGAGACGCCACCACACTCCAAGGCAGCAAAGGAAAGACAGTGGTAAACCAATAAAGCTAGCAACAGAAGTAGATAAGTGTTTAGAGTGCTGGATTCCTTCCAGGTCAGAAGTGGGAGTCATCTGCCCCTCCAGATGTTGTTGGATTGCAACTACCAGCTTCTCAAGATAGCACAGCTAAGAGAAAGGGGGTTACAGTCCAACAATGTCTGGAAGGTCACATGATAACTACCACATTCTGAAACTTAAACCCATAAGCCACCCCATCAAGCTAACTAATTACTAAGTCACAGATTTCAATACAGAAAGAAATGTTATATTCAAAAGGCACTGTATATGAAATATGGCTGATCAAGAACCAAGACTGAATGGATGCAATGTAACAAAAATGAAAACCAAAATTAAAGTGGAAAATTGCAAACTTTTCCATTAGGCATGGATGGAGAATTGGTAGCTCTTTAGCTGTTGCTGAATTCCAGCTCCTATCAGTCTTATTCAGTATGAGTAATGATAAAGAAAAAAAAGGACCTACATTCCCAACACCTGAAGGACAAAAAGTATTTGAAACTGTATTAAAAGTACGATGTTCTAAGTATTAGTGATCCTTTTCCAAGATTTCTTCACATTCTGTTCACATTCAAGAAATCTCTATTTAAAAATTCATTACAGCTAAGATTGTAATAGAGATCATGGGAAATTTCATATATAATATGGTAAGTATCCAGAAATGCCAAGTGAAATGAAAGGATACCAATAAACTACCCAAAAAGTCAGTTGAACTGTTAGCAAATAAGGAAGCTACCATTCTCTTTTGTTCTTTCATATCAGAAATGCTAAAATAGACTCCTTACAATAATCTCCTCAAAATGTCCAGTCTTTGTGATGAGAGCAAGCAAATGCAATCAGCTCTACAGGTGGAACAGGAATCAAGATTTATTTCTGCACCCAATTTCTGAGAATTCAATGGGAAATCCATGCTACACTGGAGCATCATTTTACATAGGCCTGAGGGGAGGGAAGACATCCTAAGCTAATGAACGCCTACATACCCACAAAAAAAGTATTGCTTCTCCACCTAACATGACCTGGGACTGTTCCCAACTTCTGTCAGGCAGGCAAAGCAATAAAGGTCCAATTTATTTAAAGAATTTCCACAATGCCAAATGAATGGCATATATGTCATATGTGTACATGCAGGCAAAAGAAAACACTAGATCAACTTCTTTTTCAGCCTACAATAAACATGCACATGCAAGTGCACCAATATTTCCTTATAATCAATTGCTTGGCAATACTCAGGCACATTCCACATAACTGATACCAAGATTATATTCTGAATTATTCCATACTGAGTTGGTGAACAGAACCAAGAAACAGGAGAGGTAAATGGAAACAGTCACAGACAATATTAAGTCACACAGCTGGTAACATCTGTTTTCAACAATTACCGCAAAGCACTGAGAAACTCCTTCCAACAAGAACAACAAGCAATTCCTAGATGCATATCGATTTCAGGAACTTCTCTCCTGCTTCTTTTACTATTAAAACAGGAGGAGAAGAGAATGAACAGGAAAATGTTTATTAACAATTGATAAACAATTGTTTATCAGATGTTCATACTACTTAACTCTTGCAATTTTCTAGTAATTATAAATACTTCCACTACACAAATATGTTGCAGGGAGGAAGAGGAACATAGGGGAGAGTGACAAACCTTCTAATAGATATTTTTCCAGATTCAGTAATGCTGTAGTAAATCATAAATATTTTAATGAGAATAATTTCAAAGGCTCTGAATTTGCATTTGCATTTGGGCCAAAAGTGATTGTGGCTGGTTTGAACCTTTAAAACAAATTCTAGCTCTTTAAAAAAAGACAAGAAGGAAGGACAGAAGGATGAAAGGATGGATGGAAGGAAAGATTTCCATTTCAAGGAAAGAGACAAAATAAAGAAGGAAAATATAAATGCTGCTAAACAGTGGCAGCCAGTTTGGGTGCATGAATGAAAACAGCTACGTAAAAGCTGAAACAGTTACACACATTCTTTCTCAATCCAAAAATGGGAACACTCAAATCCATACTCAGATACAATGCACTGTGTGCCTTCTCCCAAACTGACATGAAAGAACAAAATTCAGACAATTAGACAGAAAATAAAGTGCTGACTTTTCTTTTCAAAGTGGAATGATAATGAACTTTCGTTAGAAGGCAACTATCTTCAGAAAGGAAATAAGCACAAAAATCCAGAAGGTGAACCATAGCCACAAGCAGTGGGTAAGAAGAAATAGTTTCCTGTCTAAATTACTCTGCTCTTAGATATTCCCAAACAGGGCCCCATGCAGGTGTAAAACCCATATTTATGATGCACAGAGACCACAAAGAAGAGGCAGTAGAGCTCACATGGAACTCAACATACCATCCAATTAAATATGGAAGCTGTTTTCATCACACACAGGCATACAGAGCTTGCTCAGTGGTAACAGGGCACACCTGCTAGCAAAATGCTTTAATTAAGCCACTTATTCAATTCATGATCATATCTGCATTAAGGAGCATCAACTTTTCTGAAGTAATCCTTGCTAAATTATCTCCTATTAACAGAAGCAAGGCTGACTAGTTCATGCATTCCTATACTCCTCAAGACAGAAGCATTCATGTGGGACATTCCAGTCACCAAGCTGAGAATGTATAAATCCTCATTTAACCTTTTCATACAATATTGCAAGACTATCAGCCTCTTTTCAGTGGAGACAGGAAATGCAGGAGTTCTACTAATCATAATGAAAAAGAACATTTCCACTTGCACTATCACAGGTATTACCGAGAATCCACAAAATAAAATGGAGAAACCAGTCAAGTTTCTCATAATATAGAATATAATTCTCTCTTCGAGATAAGCTTGCTTACACCAAGCTGAGGTTTATATCTTTCTGGTAATAAAAAGGAAAATGTGGAAATCTATTTAGTAAAAACAAGTTAATGGGAACAATGTAATATTAATTCCTATGGGGGAAGTCATGTTCTTTTTAAATCTGCTCTTTGGATTATTTTGATAGGAAAGAAACCGGGAAGCTTGATAACAAACTGTAGCTTGTCTTAACAGACATCACGTATAAATCACTAAGGGCTAAACTAAGCAGAAAACAAACAACCCAGACAAATAGGATCATCTGCATTAAAAACAAAGCAAAGTATAAAATAATTCCCAGAGGGAAAAGTGATTTCATGAGAGACTATGGTGATGGGTGGAAAGCTGTTGTTTGACCATTGGGTTCAGCTTCTCAAATTGTTCCAGGGTTATTCCGGAATCATTTCAGAAATGGAAGAGTTTGGTGCTGCTCTTCTATTTTTTCTGGAATTATTTGCTGCTTCTAATATCCTTTTTGTTTTGACTATGGCTTAAAATGGGGGGAAATGACAGAATCAGACTTTGTGGCATTTCACTAGTTTAGAGCAAATGTTAGAACATCATGATGTGTAACTGAGAGCCTTATAATGTAATTTTCCATCGCCTAATAAAAAAATTAAAAATTAGTTCAGAGCAAAGGACAATACTTGTACTTTCTTTTTTAAATGTTGGTTTGTGTGTGTGTGTGTGTGTGAGAGAGAGAGAGAGAGAAAGAGAGAGAGAGAGAGTATGTATATCTATGCATATGTATATATAGATATATGTGTGTGTGCATGTATATAAATATAGATATTCTTTACTGTTTACATCCTAAGAATGATAAGGTTTCTGACCATGACTAAGTCACAAATTTTATCTAATAGTATCATTGGCTTCCATAACACAGAAAAATATGTAGTGTGGAGATATTTGTCATACAAATGGCTGCTTTAGCCAGTTTGTATTTACTAAAATGACTACCATCTTGGAAGGACATCTTCTTGTAAGTCCCTTGACCAAAAGATAAAACTCTTATAAACAGGGGAAAAAAATGGGTAAAGCTGTTATACTTGCAAGGCTTGATACCACATGGATTCATGAACGACCATTTATCAAAGAGGGGTGGTGGCTCCTACATTAGTGGGGCACTGAGGCCATTTCTGCACTACACAGTTACAGTGCTATTATTCCACTTTCAACATCCTATGGAATCTTGGGGCTTGCAGATCAGGGAGGGGTCTTTAAAATTCTTAGCCAGAGAGCCCTTTGACCTCAGTAAACTACAAACACCAGAATTCCACAGGACATTGATAGTGAAATAATAGCATTATTATAGTGTAGAGTGGAAATGGCCACTGAATCTGCTACAGGTTTTGGCCAAGACTTTAAAGTTGCTATCCAAGGTGCTGAACCCTAGCCCCCAAAAAGGCTCAGTATCTTGATGTCTCCTTCAACGTTCATACCCAGAGCAGGTTCACCACCCACTGACAAGGGGGTCAGTTTGGTCATTTTGTTTTCTAGAGAGAGATCTGACTTCATTTGCTCTAGTGCCTATTTACTGGTCATTTTGGCTGTCCATGGTATCTGCAGAACTGTCCTCCAACACCACACTGATGACTGCATGAGTGATTCTCTTCCTATTAGTTTTCTTCACTGTCCACTTTCACAACTATACACAGAGATTCAAAATATGTATCTAGAGAAACAAAAATAAATGTATCTAGAAAAAAAAGGTCTAATTACTGCAACAATGCCCCACGTAGCTTACAAATGTACCACTCGATTTCAAATGAGAGTGTGCATCACTAAAACTTCCAAGATTTTAAGAGACTGCAGAATTTTAAGTCTTAATACAAAAGTCTGTTAATCACCATAGCTGCATGAAACAAACATCAAACTACAGAAAACTATCCGACTATTCCAACTATCCTGTCACCAGAAAAGAATGATCAAAAACATAAGAAAGGGTTGTTGAAAATTGCATTATCAAATTTAAATAAAGTGACAAAAAGAAATTCACTTACAGAATCCAGAAAGCAGAGGTAGGTCCCCGAGCTCTGATCTATTGCTTGGTTTTTAGCAAAGCCAACTGTCAATAAAATAAAAGGCCAACATACTATATGAGTATAATTGTATTTTCAGTACTTTGTTACAAGCATGAAGGGAAACTTGAATCCAAATCTACACACAAACTAGCCTCATTGTCAACATGATTTTAAAAAATTTAAAAAGTTCGATCTGTGCACCTATGAGGCAGGACCAGTTCAGACGTAATAGACTACTCTAAAAGCTTGTTGAATCAGACTCAAGGTCTCTATCTCCTTATGAGCTCAGCTGTTTTGAAATCTTCATTCAAAGGGACTCCTGAAATCAGTGAAACCAGTGTGGGAAACTGTAGGGGCCACATAACACCCTCGGGAAGCCTTGGAATACAGCACCAGATTTTTTGACTCAATACACCCACAGCAGCCTCTAGTGTGCATCAGAAGCATGGTCATTTTTAGACCCCCTTGGGCCACTTTAGACCCAAGGCCACCTCCTGCTCAATTTCCTGCTTGAAAAAAGATCTGCCCTAAAATCGCCAGAGGGTGCCCAAACACAGCAAAGATGCCCTCAGTGTTTCCTAGCTTGGGGAATATTGGTGCAAAAAAACTGATTGGGGGAGGCTTAGTTCCAAGACATGACTTCAAGTACCAGAAACTTGGTGGGAATATTAAAGACCCTAACGGTTATTTTATATTTAAAACTAATAAATGTATTTTAATTAACTTATATGCGTCCATGTGTCTGTTCACTAACCAGCATGCAGGTCTGCAGCCGAAAGTGTTTGAAGCTGGGGGTCAACAGAACAAAAAGATAAAGATACAGAAGTACCCCCTCTGCTGTGGAGAAGCTATCATCCCCCACAAATCTGACTGGCAGATCCTGCACCTGGCAACTGAATGCTTGAATGATACCATGACTTCATGCCAACAGCATAAATATAATGAACAAGATTCTATATACTTTTAGCATAGAGCCAGCATGGTGTAATGGTTTGAACACTGACTATGACTGGAGACCAGGGTTCAAATCCCCCTTCAGTCATGGAAATCCTCTGGGTGACTTCAGGCAAGTTACATTCTCTCAACCTCAGGGGAAGGCAAAGGCAAACGCCCTCTGAACAAATCTTGCCAAGAAAATCCTGTGATAGGTTAGGGTTGTCATAAGCTGGAGACACAACAAAATATTTATCAGTTTAGTTCCACTGAATCTCACAGTTGCCCGGCCAACTATACAATGGACAAGATGACCTTTGGTTCATCAAAGCTGATCCCTATCTATCAAATCAAAAGTATAAGAGAGGCTGTTTGTGTACTTGCAAAATAATTAGCTGAAAAAGGACTGTAATTATACAACCTCTGAGAAAGTACTACTACCAGCACAACTATTTTTACAACTGCACAGTGCTCCAACAGGATTGTGGCCTATGAGTCTAGCTCTAGCTCTGCTTGATGGTTTGTATTTATCAAAGTAATGCGTACACCCCTCAATAAAGCTGATAGATCATAAGATCAGTCATGGATTGTTCCTGCAAAGCAAAATGGAGTCAGCATTGTGACAAAATGGAACAAAAAATGGCCAGAAATGCAAACTCACTCCCATTTAAGATCATCTTCTTGACAGCCAGTACCTACTCTTTTATTTCTTTGGCACATCATGAAAAACCATAAACAGCCACCTTATAGTTTTTTTGATTGCATAATGTATGATTGTCAGAAAAAGTAATGTTAGTCACAGGACAATCAAGGCTGAAGGTCTAAGAATATGTTTTTAAAATACTTCTGAGAGTTAAAATATTATTACTATTATTTAAAGGCTAGGTCTTGGTCACAGTATTAAATTATGTGGACTAGGGGAGGGGAACCTTATTGTCCACATGCGGTCAGTTATAAAATAAGTTATTTAAACTGAAAACAAAGCAATCAAAAACATGATAGCTTGTAACAGAAGTATCATTTTATTATTATCATCATCCTCACCAAATTCTATGTTTCCAAGGAGACTTCATTTTCTAGCAGAACTGTTTTTTTTAAAAAAAAAAGTTCTCTTGCAATGAATCCTCTGTTCCACATAAGCAAAGAATTCACTGTGATATTGCTACACTGATGAACCTCAAATGTTTGTGCCAAGGCTTTGCATTTGGAAGGTCTGCTTACTTAGTGAAAAGAGGCTGTTACCATGGTCACAGGAGTAAAAACCTAAGACCCCGTGAGATATTAACATTCCTCACTCTTGGAAAGAAGTAGTTTTGTGGTAGTTGCTTTAAAGCCACTGACCCTTTCTTTTGTGGTGAGTTTTCCCTTTTGTTTTTCTTTTTCCTTTTCCATGGCAGAGAAGAATCAGAAATGAATCTTAATCCAGTGTAAACAGTCCAAGACGTGAAGACTATCACATTGTAGTAAGCAGCCCCAATAATGAAACAAAGAAAGTACTCCCTACAAGTTTTAACTACTCCTAGTGACAGCAAAGTAAATCACTAAGACACAAAAAAGGCCAGATTTGAAACTAAACCAGCACCCCAAATATAAGGACAACTGAACTATTCTTTGTGCACTGGAAAGTGATTACTGCATAGTTACCTCCTTTAAAATGAGTATAGTTTAGCATAATACACTTTTCCTTAATCTGCTTACCTATCATTAGAAATGTTCAGAGCAATGTAAATATAGAGAAGCCATGAGCTTCATTCTATAGTTTTATTTAGCATTTTATCATGTGAATCTCTGTGGGTGTGAATTTGCAAACACACACACCAGGGCACAAGTTAATAAAGATCAAGACAACTGAGTACATATCAGAGAAGATGGTGTCTAACATGCTGGAGTCCAAAGTCATTTTTCTGTTTAAAGGCACCTTGGATGGAGACCAAAACGGATAGCCAGCAAACATGATACAAACTCAGAGAGAAATGCTCCATTTAACTAATGGCAACTAACAGCATGGCAACAGCATTTTGTACCGTTTGAAGTTTCTAAACCACTAATAGCAGCCTCACATACAAAACGTTACAGCTGCCAATAAGGTACTTTGTTTTCGTTCATATAAATAAAAAGAGAAAGAAAAAGCCTATGTGCTGGAAGACTGAAATGAAGGTTAGCAATTTTAGCATCTACATTGCGAAATCAGCTTTTTGGCTTCTCAGCTATGTATCATTTACTGTGTTCCACGGGACTCAATGACATACACCAACACGTATCCTCAGAGAGAACCAAGCAAACCTTTCTGTTAAATTCAGATTTTTGGTCACATTAGAATGGGAACTGGGTCTTATGGGGGTAGGAAACTTGTGGCCCCCCAGATGTATCTGTCCAGCAATTCCCATCAGCCCCAGCCAGCATAACTGCAGTCAAGAGAAATGGGACATGTAATCCATTCCCCACCTCTGGGCTATTATGCCGATAGGTTTTCTAACCAAAAAAAAAAGACATGACATGGAAATTAAATTGCTAATTTTATTATAAATGGATACAAAATGCAATCAGCAGCAGTATTGCCAGTGTGAAAGAACCACTGTTATTTCACTAGATCAGGTGTTACAAGTCACAAATATACACATATACCAACACCCCAGTTCTCATAAGGCACAGCAGAGGGAAAAGAACAGCTAGGCACACCTTCACCATGCCTGGGACCAGCTACTGCTGAGAGTTCCTTCTTCAAGCTTCCAGTTTTCACTGTTCACCAGACAAGAGTGGCAAGGGCAGCAATGAAACACAGCTCCACTATACTGAGTCCTGACTCTCCTCTTCCCTCCCCCTCACTCTTCCCTTGTTTGTTGTGACTTATTTAGATTGTAAGCCTGAGGGAAGAGACTTTCAAATTAAGACTTGGAAGACTTTTTGGCCAAAGGGGAGGACATAAGGATTCAGAATAAAGAAATAAAAGCGGTTTTGAAAGGGAGCATCTCAGAATGCAGAAGAAACAGAAAGAAAGAAAACAGTGTTTGTGAGGTCTAAATCACGTGTTCAGAACTTTAGGGAAAAGTGCAGCTAACTGCCAGGAGGAGCAGAGGGAAAGCACCAAGCAGTGAAGGGGTCAGGTATCTCCTATTCATGCCCTTGCAAGGTTCCAAACCTGCAAATGGGCAACCAATGTCTTGTTATTTGTATTCATATGTAATATTTAGTTCACTCTTCTAAAAAGTGGGCTAAAATGATTTCTACAGTCTAACTATCTCAAACATTTCCTGCCTTTTCCTTTACTCACAACCTCCAAATAAGTACAAATAAATAATCTACAGAGGGCAATGAGGAAAACCAGTACTGGTATACATTACACAAGGATACACTTAGTGGAATTAAAAAGGAAGAAACAAAGCTTTCTAAATAAAAATGCATGAGAAATTTATGCTGGAAACACATGAGAAAACACCAGAATACTTTTTATTCTCTTTCTTCTTATATATTTCTTTTTTTTTCTTACTGATAAAACCAGCCTTTTTCGGGCTCTCACAGAAAAAAGATAGCAAGCTTTAAAACTCAATACAAACGTTTACAGTTCACATCCCACTAAGCTGATCTTTATTCTAGAGTGGTCATACTTGGCAATTTGACTTGAATCCATTACTTCCAAGACTGTTACAGTGATTTCAGAGCTATTTACTTTGGCTTGGATCACAAATTTAACCTTATTTTTGCTTTTCAGTCTAGCACACAACAGACTTGGCCATTTCTCAGTCTACAGTAAAGGCAGCGGCTTTCTCTACACAAATATATACGTCACTACGTAGATCACTACAGCCAAATTATCGCATATAGTATTTGTCACCTTGCCAGTCTGGCTTGTCAAGGAAGCTACAAACAAGGAGTTCAGAAAACACACAAAACAAATCCCTTTCAGTATGTTAAGAGTCAGGGTAGCAAGGAGGAGCCAAGTGTGCCCAATGCACAAGTCTCCATAATATTCTTGAACTCATTATCTGACTATATGGAAAGTTGCCATGCTAAAAACAAAGTAATATCATAGCAACATTCTTTAAGAGTACCAACCTCCACAGGGCTTAGATGAAGAATTTTCTCTAAGCAGTACACGAATGCCCATATCTTCCAAAAGAATCTTCCATTGTTCTATTATATTTTTTGAATTATCCTGGTAAGTGGAGATAACATTGAAGAATTGAGTTTAATGTTTGACATTGGAAAATTAGATCTGACAGTACATTAACAGAGTTAGTACTTGGGTACTTAACAGTACATTAGCTCTAAAAAGAGTTTAATGTAAGTGTACGTACCGTACTAGCATCATTAAAGACAGAGAGCTCAATGGATCCTTGGAAGTCTTGCTCCAGAACAGACTTCAAACATTCATCTAGCCAGCACTCAGCATTGTAAACTGGCAGAATTACAGACTAAAATGAATGAAAAATACAACACAGAATCAGGCAAAATCTATCATAATTGTTTATTCTGTGATTCATTAATACCAATCATTAAACAACACAAGGTATTTTCCTTCTGTTCATATCACCAAAGACACCCTATAACTTCTGGGGGAAAAGATAAGATACAGTCCTTTCCTCTACAGTTTTTTTAAAGCCAATATTATCAACAATAAATGCTTTTGTGTGCCTTCAAGTAATTTCTGACTTATGGCAACACTCAGGCAAAACTATCATGAGGTTTTCCTGGCAAAACTTGTTCGGGGAGGGGTTGCCTTTGCCTCCCTCTGAGGCTGAGAGAGTATGACTTGTCCAAGGTCACCCAGTGGGTTTCCACGGCTGAGCAGTGATCTGAACTCTGGTCTCCAGAGTCATAGTCCAACACTTAAGCCCCTACAGCATGGTGGCTCTATCAATAATAGTATCTGTCCTTAAGTCTGTAGTAAAATTATGATTTCTCCTCTCCCAGATTTTGCTTCCTCCCCGCTAGCCCCATTTTCTGCCAAGCCTTACTCAGTTCATCACAGCTGCATCCTTACTACCAGTAGACTTGGTAACAAGCTCACCCATTTGGGATCAACCAACAGAAGCCTAATATGAACTTACACCCTCATGTGCTGCAAGGACTTTAACCTCTCTTGACAGCTCAGTACTGTGAAATATGTGAAGTCTCACCTTCTCCCCCAGTCTTCCCTAAAAGATAAAGGGACATGTTCTTCAAAGCTGAACAAACATTAGGGGTGGAAGATCCATTCTGCCAGCCTTACAACATGCCACTCAAGAATTAGTACAGTCCTTTGCCCTCTCCAGTTCTATTTAGGAGGCTGCTTTGCACCCTGATACATCGGAATTAGAATTCTGGAGCTACTCAATATAAACACAGAGCAAGAAGGTTCTGTTTCACATTAATGCCTTCAAATTATCTCAACCAAAATCTAAGATCATTCTCCCAAACTGTCAATTACACAATTTGAATAGCAAGCCAATACCAAATTTCATAATCCTCTCGCTTGATTCAGATCTCTTAAGTTCAAAACCACCTGCATCATTAGATTTAGATTATTTCCTTTTAGTATCAGCATTAGCAACCCAGTACATACAGCTATCACACTGTGTCTTTTAAAAAACAAGAAAGAGAGAGAGAGCTTTAAAACAAAGTGTGTGGTATGCTAGCAGGACAATAATGAACTGAAGTTTCACTTAAAGCCAATGTTTGTGCTCTAGTTTAACACCCCTGTTAGTGCAGAACTCTTACACAGAAGTCACTGTACATTTCATGAAATGTCCATATCCTAAAATATAAGCATCTGTGCAACAGGAAACGTAATTTATGTACAAGTGCCTACCCTTCTCCTTACTACATTCACCAGGGGGCATCATGGTGGAAAGCCCATCATCTGGAAGGTGTGATAGGCTGTCACTTTCTCTCAAATATGAAGCCAAGGACAGGGAATAACTCCTGGAGTGGCTCTGCACTTTGGGAATACTCTGGTTGATGTGTAAGAGACCAGCTGCCACCTCACTCCTTGGGTTGGTGCTGGGAGTGGGCAGAAGAATGCACAGACTTCATGCTGTACTTTAGAAGTGCTTCTAGGGATTCTGAAGCTAAACATGTCATCAAAAGAGAACCCTTCACTCTAGCCATCGCAAAAGAAGAATCATGGTACAACCACAAATTTTTGCTGGTTACCAAGGCCAGAATTTTTGGGTTTGAGTACTTGCCTCTTTTCCAGAGAAGCAGCATATTTGGCAGAACTCTAAAATAGAAGTGGTATCACATGGCCTTCCAGAGACTGTCAGATTACAACTCTCATCATTTCTGTACCACCTAGGGCTGCTGGGACCTGCAATCCAATAACATTTGAAATGCTGTGTGATTTCCACCCCTGCTCTACAAGCAAGCTTAAGGAAGACACTTCTTCCCAAGCAACCTACCATGTTTTGAAAACAATCAGATAGAAAAGATTTATACAACTGCGGTCTTAAAACAAATCTCAGAAGTGAAGATGGGAATATGTTTATGATGAGCAACTTCTGGACTTTTAGAATAACCAGGCCTCCATCAGAAATACACAAATGTTTTCTATGTTATGGTTTTAAGTATATACCATTAATGGAAACAGTCCTCATCATATTAACAAATATAGAAAACACCCAGTTACAGAAGTGAGTTTCAAAATTTAACTTCAGGAAATTAAATCAGGGCCTAACAAACACCACATGCATTTGATCCAAACTACAACTGTCATTTCTTTTTATTTCTTTTGGGGAAACAGGCAAGATGCTTTGGGGCATGGTTTAATGTAGAGTACTGACATGCAGAGAAAGGCCTGAGCACCCTCTTCTCCACTCCAGAGCTTCAGAAACAACTTTACTGTAAAAACAAAGAAATACACATGGCTCTCTGGGAATTATTAGAGCCAGCACGGTATAGTGGTTTGAGCATTGGACTACAACCCTGGAGACCAGGGTTCGATTCCCTGTCAGGTCAGGGAAACCCACTGGATGACCCTGGTTGGGTAATACACTCTCTATCCCAGAAAACCTCAGGATAGATTTGCCTTAGGGTTGCCATAAGTTGGAAATGACTTGAAGGCACACAGCAACAACAATCTGATGCCACTTCCGCACTAGACTGTTATAGCGCTATGATTCCACTTTCAACATCCTATGGAATCCTGGGGTTTGCAGTTTCGGGAGGGGCCACATCTGCAAACCCCAGGATTCCATAGGATGTTGAAAGTGGAATAGCAGCCCTATAACAGTCTAGTGCGGAAGTGGCTTGAGAATCATTATACGCAGTCACCGTTCTATTAGAAGCCTAGAAATAGTGTTTTGAGGAGGCATAATGACTGTCATAGCACTGGCACTGCCCTTACTCACCCTCCCACCAATACTGTCTCAGTGCTGAGGACTCAGCTCCTGGTCCCTCTCCTATAGAACCCAGCCCTGAGCATCCCTCAGACCATCTGCATCTGAGTAGTTCACTTTCCATTTACAAACTTTGCTAGTGTATAAAAACAACCAGGACGGTAAACAAAACATTACGACACCTACCACCTCAGTCCCACTGCTTCCTTTGCCTTGCCTACTCAAGGGCGCCATGGGTTGCCACTGGGGTCTTTGCAACAAGGGAGGCGACTGAGGGGGGACACTTGCCCTCCTTGGGGGGTGCAGAAGGACCACCAGCAGGCACCTCTTCTTGGGGAAAAGCAGGCAAACTACCCGTTTCTCCAGGGATCTTTGCTGTGGCATCCATCATGGGCTACCACACAATGAGAGGCAGGGGAGAGCAAGGAAGGAAGGCGGCAATGCACAAGACCAGCACGTGGCCTCTCACGCATGAAGATGAGCGACAAAGCCATAAATGAGTCTTTAAAAAGGGCCTACTGTGCACCCGCTGCAGGACATGTCAGGCAGCACTGCATGCTTCTTATGCAGAGAGTTAAAAAAAAAAATTACAAAGAGAGCAGAGGGGTGGAAATCAAGGCACAGGACAGCAGGAAGAAGTTGGAACACCTGGAAAGGGTCGGAGGGACCCATCAAGGGCGCGGGGAGAGGAAGTGTACAATTGCAACGGGAGAGACTCAATAAACAGGAGGATCTATGGCAAAGGGGGACACTGGCGGAGGAAGAAAGCAGGGGAAAAAGAGCAGGACGGCAGAAGTCAGGCAAGCAGGAAGAAATAGTGGGCGGGAAGAGCATCCAGTTTTCGTCCTCCCCCGCCGCAGGCATGGAACAGTCCAGCCCGTGCTCTCTGCCTCCCCGCTTCTCAGTTTTGCAGGCGCCCTGACCGAAAAGCTGCGCGTGCCGCCGGCCCTCCTCCTCCTCCTCCCCCCTCACACCCCCTCCCCTCTTCTTTCCCCTTGCGGAGGAGTAGAGGCAGTAGGCTAGAGCGGTCATAGGGCGGTGCTAAGCGCGAGGCCGGCGCAACCGCCGAACGCCAGAGGAGGGCTTTGTGAGGGAGGGAGAGTTGGGGCTGTCGAGAGGGGGAGAGGGAGGAAGGAGGGCGGTGCGGGTAATTATTATTATTATTATTATTATTATTATTATTATTATTATTATTATTATTATTATTATTATGGGCCTGGGGAGCTGCGAGACTTGCGCCTTCCCGTTGTTTCACTTCGGGAGGCAATATCCAGAGTAACACGGCGAGGTTTCTGAATTCTGTTTCAGTTCGAATTGCATTTAGTCCCAGCACTTTAGAAAGCCTGATGGGGGGTGTTGTGGAGGTTGTCGACTTAAGGGCATTTCCGCACTAGATTGTTATAGCGCGATTATTCCACTTTCGACGTCCTATGGAATCCCGGGGCCTTTGAGGCCCCTCCCTCAACTGCAATAATAGCGCTATAACAGTCTAGTGCGGAAATGGCCTTAAAGAGAGGCTACGGGTCAGGGGCTCCTTCCGTCCTTTATGCACACAAAGCAACGCTTTGCACTTAGCTCTTTTTTTTTTAATCTCCGTCCCCTGGACTGGCGCTTTGTACATGTTCAGTGGCACGCAGTACGACAGAAGGCAATGCCTTCAAAATAGCCTGGTACCAGCCCCTCTGGACTGCCCCCTTTTATAAGCTCCCCCCCACACATATGTTTGTTTTCCTGCCTTCACTGGGTTGAAAAAACAAAGAGGCTGTTCAGTTATTGGTAAGCGCAGTAAAATAAACTATCCTGGGAAGACCAGATCCAGCAGCCATTTATGTAATCACTGGCCGGGAAGGCTTCTCATTCAGGGTGTGCTTTTTCAAAACACTTTTGTATACACTGAAAGCACACAACAATACATTTTAAGCAATTAAAACGGTTTTAATATGATGGCTTTAATTTTTTTTAAAAAAGTATTGTCAGGTTTTAATGGATTCCTAGCTCCGGAAGAAAAATAGCATATAAATTAATTAATTAATTAATTAAATAGATGACCTTGTGCAGAATTTGCAGTATGAAAGTAATTTTAGTCAAAGATCCAAGCATCAATACACCCACCCATTAGTGACCATTACAGTTATTACCATTACAGTTATATTTCTTTATAGCAAATCTTCAGTGTGATGTGGCAGCCAAGAAAGCCAATGCAATTCTCGGCTGCATCAATAGGAGTATGGTGTCTAGATCGAGAGAGGTACTGGTACCACTCTACTCTGCTTTGGTTAGACCCCATCTTGATTACTGTGTCCAGTTCTGGGCACCCCAATTCAAGAAGGATATTGACAAGCTGGGGCAAGTTCAGAGGAGGGCGACCAAAATGGTGAGAGGCCTGGAAGCCATGTCCTACGAGGATAGACTTAGAGAGCTGGGTATGTTTAGTCTGCAGAAGAGAAGGTTAAGAGGGGACATGATAGCCATGTTTAAATATTTGAAGGGATGCCACGTAGAGGAAGGAGAGGGCTTGTTTTCTGCTGCTCCAGAGACCAGGACAAGGAGCAATGGATTCAAGCTGCAGGAAAGGAGGTTCCACCTGAACCTCAGGAAGAACTTCCTGACAGTTAGGGCTGTCCGGCAGTGGAATATGCTGCCTCGGAGTGTGGTGGAGTCTCCTTCCTTGGAGGTTTTTAAGCAGAGGCTGGATGGCCATCTGTCGGGAGTGCTTTGAGGGTGTTCCTGCATGGCAGGGGGTTGGACTGGATGGCCCCTGGGGTCTCTTCCAACTCTACATTTCTATGATTCTATGATTCTATGCCCAATCAGAGTGGAGATGGAGTTGCTATTGCCAGTTAGGACTGTCTGTTAAAAAAAAAAAAAATCAGGTCTTGGATACTGCAGGATGTTACTCATGAATGAGATCCCTGCTGGGACTGGTGTGCTGGTCAAAGTTGTTTCTTGGGAAACTTTTTTCGAGATAAGTGCTCCACCATAGCTGCTCCTAACTGAAGTATGAGATTAAAAATCCTACAATTTTCCCCCCATAATTGCCACTGCACATTGCCTACTGCAGGACTTCTCAAATGGTGTGCTGCAACACATTAGTGTGTCACCTGAAGTATATAGATGTGTCACCTATAATCTTGGAAATGTATGTTATTGTTTATAAATAATATTTTTAAAAATATATGAAAGGTTTTCATGAGATAAGTTGTATCCCCATACATTTTGTTATTACAATTTATGTATGTGTCTGTATCTCTTATAAGGGGTTAGTTTAACCTCTGGTTTGCTAGTAAAACTGAATTACCGTGTCACGAAATGATGCGTGTCTAAAAGTGTGTCACCAACAAGAAAAGTTTGGAAAGCTCTGGCCTACTGGGATAAAAACTGTAAATAGAGACTTGAAGCTTTCAGAAAGTGGCAGGACTATGAGGCAAAACTCAGTAGCAAGAATAAGTGAATAAGAGTAGTGGCTATTCCCCCCTCCCCACTAAAATTAGTATCCATTGTTCCCTTTTATAGGGAAATGTCATGGAAATCTGTTGCCAACCATAAGCATATGATGACTAGAAACTGCATAAATTGTGTAAATATTCCTTGCATATTTGTGGATTATCTATTATTTTTCTGCATGCAGAATGGGTTCTCTGGATTGTGGCTTTATTCTGCTACAGTTTTGCATCATATCTGGTTACCTAATAGCAAAAACATCCTACTTTGGAATGCAGATATTTTGAAATAACTTTTTAAAATATGTATCATACATATACGCAATTCCTCAAAGTATTTTCCAGTAGTGCTTACCCATGGATTTAAGTAACAGTCTTTGCAGCCATTTGTATTTCCAGTCTGAAGGCTTACACATATACACACAGCATTATCTGCCCAAATTCATAACAAATTTAGTTTAGTTTTTTTCCCCCTTGGCACTTGGATTAAAGTTATCTTCAAGTATTCACTGGCATGCACATAATGTTGGGTACTGCACTCTATGCCTAGTAACTTTATCTACCTAATTGCTTTTCCACTTCTTCTTTTTGTTAAGAATTCAGTTAAGTGTATTTGTACCCTTTCATAATTTGTGTGCGCACATATGTATTTTCTCACACTGGTTATCAGACAGTAACACTGATGTTTGTTTTTATGACTTTCAGCTTTCAGTGTAGGAAACTATAATGATGTGGCTGTAATCTTACACATTATTCATAATCCTATGACCTTCAACAGAAAGAAACACCCCCAAAGTAAATCTATTCAGCATCACAGTTGTTTCTCCTTCACTCTGAAGTTGCTGGATTTGTGTGTGATAATTGCTTTAACTGTAAAACACACACACACTGTCCAGATTTCAAAAGGCCTAAAAGCAGTTCCATGAGCCCAAGGAGGCCTTGGACTAAAACATACTCACCCTACGCACCCCTTTTGTCACACAGCATGGCAACCTATGTATAAAACTGTTCTGGGAAGTGTTCAGAATCATTTTGTGGTACAGCATGGGGGCTGACTGTTCAAAGCACGCGGATAAAAAGCTCAGAATTCCAGTGGCCTAGCACAAGTGGCTTCCTTTGAGTCTCAACAGTTCTCAGGATACCAGCCAAGATGCTTTAAAGTTGCTTTAATGCTGCAGCTTGAGGCTTTGTAGAATGTCTTTCATCATTTCAGAGATGAGAGCTGGGCCACATAGCCAAGCAACATCACAGTGTGAAGAGTCAAGATGACAGATGTTATAAATGAGGAAGAACACACAAGCTAGGCAAGGCTGCAGCAGTTTGCTTTTCTCTGAGTCTACTGGGAAAGGTAAGATTCTGCCCCTCCTCTCCCTTCCCAAATTAACTTTGTTGAAATTACTTTTGCACTTTGAAGTCAGTTGAAAGTGATGGAAGTACGCTGAGGACAGAGAGGTAAAGTGGAAGAAAGAGAGAGTTTTAAAAACAACTGAAAAAGTTGGATAGTGAAGGATTAACTGGGATTGTCCCTGCCAAATTGGAGGGTATGTTAATATAATATAATATAATATAATATAATTAATATAATATAATAATAGGGGCTGGCTGTCCAAAGTACACAGATAAAAAACCTAACCATTAGCCTAGCACAAATGGCTTGTTTTGAGGCTCTGGTTCTCAGGATGTGAGCCAGGAAACTTTATAGTCACCTTAATGGGGCAGCATGAGGCTTTGTAGACAACATTCTGTTCTGTAAGAAGTACAAAGTAAATTGACGTAGTGAGCCATATGTAGTATATGTAAGTGTGCCATGGTACAATGGAGAATCACTTGTGCAGTTAAAACTGAACATGGTATGTGTATTTCCTTTAATCCCACCTCAAACTACCCAAAGTATGACTGTAAGTTCTTAAGGTCTGCCTATTGATTTGACAATTGGGAAACAGGGGGATTACTTTACAGAATAAAATGACTGTAAATAGGTATATTAAGGAAGCATCAGAAGTTTAAGTTTCTGCCTTCCTCTGTGATATCTATTGGGATGTGATTCATGAGCAGCATCCAGTGACAATGATAAAATTCCCAAAGTCTAGGGATGGAATTCAGGGGATAGTGCTGGAAATAAGACTGGAATTTTTCAAAGAAGTAGCTGTGTTAGTCTCTTGCAGCATAATAAGAAGGATGGGAGGGAGAGTGGTAAAATGTGGCAGCACCTTTAAGATAAAGTGGTTTTTATTATCGCATGAGCTTTCATGGATATGAACCCATTTCTTCAGGTGCAGTACAGAATGCAGTACCTTAGGTTAAAACATATTTATACCATTGTGGGAGTGGGATAGAATGCAGTAGGATCCAGAGAAATGCAAATCGTGTCCACTACTCTGAATTTCTAAACAGCTGGGTGAGGTGATAACAGCCCTTTGAAAATTTAAGACAAGGGACATGATTTTCACCTTTCTGGATCCTATTGCATTCTAGTACGCTCCCACAACTGTATTAATATGTTTTATACCTGAGGCCTTAAGACCAGTCAGTACTTCATCTGAAGAGGTGGGTTTATATCCATGAACACTTATGCTAAAATAAAAACCAGTTAGTTTTGAACGTGCTGCCACATTTCTATTTTCTCCCTATCCTTCTCTTCCTCCTCTTTTTTTTTTTTGATTTTTTTTTAATTAAGTCCTTTTTTAAAGCGACATTGTCTTTTGAATTAAGGCTGTGTAGCACCAAAGTTTCAAGCCTGAGAAGTTTTCTCTTTTCTCTAGCATGGTTGAAACACAGTTTTTTAAACAGGAAATATGGCCATGTTGGAAAAGCTATGTCACTCAGAATTAAAATGTGTTTACAACAGGTTGTTGCACTTTTTGATTATGACTGCTGGTCTGGTTCCTGAATCTAGTGTGAAGATCAGTGGTGATTTTTCTGACATGTTGCTCTTTGCATCTAGGGTGCTGGCATTCAACAGCACATCTATTGTCCTATCTGCCTATTGGGCCTCTATTGTCCTATCTATATATATGGCAAAGGAAGTGAATACTCTGTGAATATCACACATATATTAGTTTCACTAAGTACCTGTGCATACATATTGACAAGCTGCAAGTTGTAGTTGTTTTCTAAAAACAGAAAGATGTGATTAAAATAGACATATGTAATGATTCTTCATTTGATTTGTAATCATCAAAGGCACACAATCATTCAGGTAAGAAGAGTCCCATACTACAGTAACTTGAAGGCTGAGCATTGGCATAGCAGCAATTAATTTCATTCATCTTTTTCCCCCAGATGAAAGAACAGCATGTCTAGGAGAGGGAAACTGAAAGCTAGCAGCAGCAAGGAAAAGGCAATAGGAAATAGGACAAGGGTAAGGTGGAAGCAAGGACTGAGACTACATTTAAGGCCTTACGGACTGCAGATTGTTCACCCGTGGAACTTTCAGATGTAATGGAAGTAAAGGAAATTCCTATATCTGTTTAGGGAAAGTGCCATCTGTAAAGTAGGCCCAAAAGTTTCTTCACATATTATGGAAAAATCCATAGCATATATCCAACATTAGTCTTATCTAAAGTCCTGTCAAAGCTGACTTTGAGGAAACAATTGAGTAAGTTATTGTGACACTAACAACTCTCATTCATTTAAGTGGCTCTTCTTTAGATAGTTCTAACATTGGACTTAGACCCATATTTGTTTCCCCTGTTTTCTTCAACTTTCTTTTGAATATTCTTTCAAATTTTATTTGTTGAGGCATTTTTAAAGGTAAACAGTTAAATATAATGGTTTTTCTTTCTGCCGTCATCATTGTGTACTTTAAAAAAAGAATACAAAACTTCTAAGATCAGAGTGTCTAATTTTCCACGCTGGTTCCCATCTATTCTCATTTCTAAAATCCATTTATTCATGTTTATTCTATTTTGGCAGATAGAAACGACTGAAGAACAATATTATATTTATTATATATTTCACATATGTATTTGGTTGTATGTATAGCAGGTTGGTTATATGTTTGGCAGCAGAAAACATGCAGGTAATAACATGATTTTATTCAACTCATTTACTTCAAAAATTACATTCCACCCTTCATAAAATGATCCAAGTCTATCACTGTATTTATCATTTTAAAATACATCTATTCAAATAAAAATATATCCGTCAGTCAGTATCAAATTTAATACACACTGCTCTTTGGAATACTGTCAGTATAGATGAAGAGACAGAGATAGGAAAGAGAGGGTAATCATCTCTTCTCTGTAAACTGTGTTTTCAGAATTTAAAGAAAGGAATATAGGAAAAACAAAACAACAAGGTCACTATTAAGTTATACTGAATTTCTGACATTTTAAATGTGTCAAAATGTCTTATCAGTCTTTGGATTTTATATTGTTTCAGAGTTTGTCCTTGATGTTTATGTCACAGTTACCGATTATGATGAATTATATCACATGCATACAAATTGTTTCAGTCCTAGTTCTTCCACTCTTAAGGTCACCATGGATTAGATTGCAACATGGCTGATAACAGAAGAAATATTGATGTTAAACATTGCCTCTGAAAATAATAGGAGTAATCATCTTGGTGTTTACTGAGCTGTACAGAGCAATCATAACACTTTAGAGACAGGGAACTATGGTTGTTTACTGGTTGTTACTATCTTTTGTTACACTAACTGTATACTTGTTAGAGGAAGTGAGAGTTTTACATTGTCCTTGCCACACATTGGGGTTAAAGTAAGGCATGCTGAGACTCTAAACTGTATAAGGTTTAAGAGGTCTCATGGCATTACCAAAGGGGGGGGAAATTATAAAATTATAAACATTTGTTTTCTGAAGCACTAAAATGTAGTTTATTACCCATGTGCATAAATCCAGTACCGCACACAATTTGCATCAGATTCAGGTGGCAATGGGAAAGAAAAGGGTGAGCCAAGTCTTTGAAAGTGTTGTATGGCTAGTAACCTTGGTCTTGTCAACAAAGCCACTCCTCATATACTCTTACACTTGTTATAGCAGAGTCATGCTTTAAATTGCAAAGAAGTTTCAAATCTGAGGCTTCAGTAGCTCTCCTATAACTGTGTGACCAGTAAATGCAATTTCAGTTACCCAAATATATGTACTTTAAAAATTTAATAGTAACAAAATAAAAATCAAAGTAATAAAGCAACATAAGGCTAACTGCAGTACAGTATATATACTATTACATAGCAGGGAATGTAGAATTCAAGCAAATGATGCCCCATTCGCTCACAGTGTTGCGCTGTTTCATGCTGTCTCACATTTCCTTACTGTATAAAGTATTATACATGCTCTAACATTACCCAGTCTCTTAGCAAGGCTCTTGGTTACTCTTTGTGGTCTGATTGCAATAGTGTCCTGCTGCAAAATTTTTGTACTTGCTCGCTAAGTCCTTGTCCTTGTCCAGTACAATCCCTTTTGTTTGAGTCCTTGTGTTTCTTGTAATGGCCCCGAAGTGAAAGAGAGGTGATGCTCGCAATCCTGATAAGCCTAAGAGAACCTGTAAAGTTCTTCCTTTAAGTGAAAAGGAGAAAGTTCTTGACTTAGGCTACACTGTTATAGTGCTATTATTCCACTTTCAACATCCTGAAGAATTCTGGGGTTTGTAGTTTATTGAAGCCAAAGAGCTCTCTGGCTGAGAATTCTAATGGCCTCTCCCTAAACTACAAACTCCAGAATTCCATAGGATGTTGAAAGTGGAATAATAGCACTATAACAGTGTAGTGCAGAAACAGCCTTAGGAGAGAAAACAAAATGTGCACTGAAGATGGTAAGACGTATGGCAAGAATGAATCTTCCATCTGAAATTATGCAGAAGGAAAAAGAAATCCATGCTAGTTTTGTTGTTGAACCTCAGACTGTAAAAATTACATCCACAGTGCATGATAGGTGCTTAATTAAAATGGGGAAGGCATTAAATTAATGGTAGGAGGACATGAACAGGAAACACATTCCCACCAACATCAATATGTTGTGCCACAAGGCATTGAGGTCATATTGACGCTTAGCATAAGCAGGGCATCCCCTCAAATGAGTTCCACCAAGACCTTTACTGCAAGTACTGCACAGATTTAGGAACAGGATTGGATTTAAAAACATAAAACTGAGTGGCAAGGCTGTGTCTGGCAATGAAGCAACTGCTGCCATATTTTCAGAGTAACTTAAGAAGTTGATAGAGGAGAAAGGCTACCATCCAAATCAAATGTCCCACTGCAATGAAACTGGGCTCTTCTGGGGGGGAAATGCCCACTAGAATCTATGTTCATCAAGCAGCAAAGGCAATTTCAGGCCAGAAAGAATGGGAGGACAGATTAACTCTGGTCCTATGTGGCAATTCTACAGGGCATAGGATAAAGGCAGGTAGGTGTATAAATCCAAGAACCCATGCACTCTTAAAAAGAAAAACAAACTTTATCTGTCCTTGTTTTGGCAGCACGATAAGAAAGCAACATTTTAAAGTGACTTTTAAGATGTTTTTAAGTAACTTTGATCATACAAAACACATTTCTTCCATTAGGTAGAAAATACATATAGCAACCTAAGTCCAGGGACTGGTCAGATATGGACATTAGGCTGGACAGAAGTACAATCAGATGCTTTCTTGTGAGTGGGAGCTCTATTCGTAGCTGCCCTCTCCACTAAGCAGAATGAAGTAGCTGCCCAGAGGAGCCAGAGCAATGAACTGCCTCTCTCCCCGCTACTGGAGGAATTCCCTTCCTTCTTCCTCACCACGGCAGTGCTGCCCACCTTCCCTTCCCCTCCCCATCTTGCCTCATCTTACCTTCTTCTTTTGTACCTTGTCACTGTGTCTCCCTTTCCTCACCTTGTGCCTTCTGTTTCACAACCCATTCCAAGCCTCTACTCTTTCTCCCTTCCTCCCTTCCTTCCACTTGTTTAACCTGGCAGCATTGCCTACTGTCTGTTAGGTAGAATCAGTGGCACAAAGCGACTGGTACTGCCTTAAAACAGAGTACTGGTAGACAGGTAGACATCCCTGGGGAGAAGCAGAGGGAAAGTGAGGCCAGGTGAGGTGCAGTGAATAAGTAGAAGGGGTGCCAGATCTCTGGTTTTTTTTCCAGGGCAGTCATAAGTTTTGTTCCCTGGTTCCCAAGTTGGGGTGTCTCTTCTCATGTCAAAGCAGAGACACTCTTTTTGCTATTTTATTACTACAATGATAATTTTGCAGATTTGAGCATTATTCATTTGTTAATTATTAGTAGGACTGTTAGCTATCCTCGAAATAATAATATTTGAAGGGCAGGGTATAGATGAAACAGTTAACATTACATATTTCATCTAAATTAAATAAATAGTTTGTTTTGGAGACTGCACACATATGTGGGAATATGTCCAACTGAACTCAGTAAGATGTATTTCTAAGTAAATATGACCGGGCCTCATATCATCAGGTTTGAATAATCTACAACAGAAATGTAATTTCTCTTGTTTCCTATATAACAAGAGATCTTTAGAAAATCAGGATTGATGACACAAAAGGCAATTGCTTAAGCTGATGCAAGCAGCTGAATTAACCTTTAATCCTGTTTCCCTGCTTTTGACAGCATCCTGTAACCACAGGGGGGAAAAAAATCAAAGCTGTAACAGAATAAATCTGTTGCTGTTCTTTCTTTCCTTGTGGGCACATGGCTGCTTTGATCCTTGTACCACCTCCAATGCAAAGTTACTCAAAAAACATTGGTAAGTAGTTGGAATGTCTTTCATGCCTTCCAAAAACCAGTATTGTGCGGTCTTCTAAGACTGTCCAATAGATCCTATATCCAGTGGTGAAGATACAGTAATCATTTATTTTAGCAGGGCAACTGTGTGCAAATTTGCTCAGTATTCCAGCTTTAGAACTTTGCTTCTGAAAGGTTAAACATTTTAGTGCATAAGTACAGGAAACATCTGACAACTTAAAATGGGAAAGTGCTTACAGAAATAAATCATAATCTGACAAAGGAATGTACACACAACTGGAAAAAATCTACCATAGAAATCCACAAGATATATTGCACTCACATCTTTATATATTATACAGTCAGGAAGGAAAATAAATTATGAAGGGATTTCAAAGGATCAGACCTTAAAATAGATAGTCTCCTTGGGCTTGTAGCACTAATTAACTGCTACAAGGATTAGGATATAAATGAGTCAGTAACATCTGATCTATCTTTGCCTAAAACAAAATAATCCATATGCTAGTTTGCTGAAAATATGGAAAGTAACTTCTGCCTGCATAATTCAGTAAAACGTCATTGGTTCTCATGCAGTGTGTCTTTCATTCATGTACTTGATTTTAACTATTGGTACAATAAAGGCAGCCTATGATCTCAAAACCAGTCCTTTGTTTTTCAAAATAATAATTAGGTAAAGACAAAAATTTTACTCAATTAATATTCCCATTAATTTGTTGAATAAGTGCAAACCAAAGTCAGTCTTATGGGCCAAATTATTCTGCATGATTAAAAATGAGAGAGAAAGCCTGTCAGTCAACAAGTACATTGAAATGCACTTTTCTGTTACTTCATAGTCCAAGAGAGGGAACCTCTGATCATCTAGGTCCTGGACTTCATCTCCCTTCATTTGTCACCCACCTTCTGGAGTCAGAAGATTTAGATACAAAGTCAGAATGCTGGGAATCTAAGAATTAACAACTCCTGATGTTGATGGTCTCTTTGAGTCAGAAGTGCTTGGGAACTAAGGAAGGGGTCCTACTGCCCAACAGGAGGTTGAAGACACAATGTAACCATTTGCCAAATTAGGAGGGATAAGGAGAAGTTATGCTGGTTCCAGAGACTCTTAAGTAGGAGATGCTGACTAATTAAGTACCTGAGGCCCTGAGGTACCTGGCTATAAATCTCCAGCAGTTCTCTGAAGGCTTTGTTGCGTACAACCATCTACCTTGGTGGTTGGCAGTACCCTTTGACATTTCGTGTTCTCTGGATCATGGACTGCTACTATTTACAACTCTATTTCACTCATTTGCTGGCTTTGTTTATTTGGACTACTGACTTACTATGAGAGCTGGACCGGCTAGGAAACACTCTCTTGCTTGTCCCTTCATTCTGCTGAATAAGCTGTAACTGACCTGGGCTGGCTTAACAGTTCTTGCATTGTAACCACCTGCTTCCTGGGATACTTGCTGACTGAAGCATAGGACATCATCATTGACCATCTAACAGAGCTGATGAGAGTGGGAGTTCAGTGACCTCTGCGGGGAAACTATTCCAAATGATGAGAGGAAGTTTCCTTGCAGATAGTCACAGGACAGTAGATCTCTCACCCACATTCTACTGTGTTGGCATTAAGACATTTACTTTGCCCCTGTTCTATTCACACAAATTTCAATTTTGTCCTTTTTTCTATACTCAGCATTTATTTACTACATTTATGCCTTGCTTTTCCATAGAACACGCAACAATAATGAAATAAAGGCAAGAAAAGAGCCATACAAAAGAGGGCACAGTACCATGTCACTAAATACACTAAAAGCACCGGATCCTGTCTGATCTTAGAAGCTAAGCTGGGCCGGGCCTGATTAGTATTTGGATGGTGGACAACCAAGGAATACCAGGGGCTGTAGGCTGTATTTCAGAGGAAGGAACTGGCAAAATCACCTCTGAGTATTCCTTGCCTAAGAAAACCTTGTGAAATTCATGGAGTCACCATAAGTTGACAGGCAGCCTGAAGATCCGTGCTCTCTCTCTCTCTCTCTCTCTCACACACACACACACACTCACATACACACAAAAAACATGTTACTGTAATGTGAATATCAGCTACACTCCAACAACAGCAACAAGAATGTCAGTCAGTATGACAGTCCTACTGCATGAGGATTTCTTTTCATGGTTTGAGTTAATTTGCATATCTCTTGGTATGCATTAATAACATATAAACACAGTCATGCATCAGAAAGAGACAAACTCAGAACTGCTGAAAACTGAGAAGTTGAACTGCTCTACTCTAGAAATTAGATTGGATGATTTTGAACCTCAAATATGGGGAGAACTTTTTAAGCATCTCAAGATGGTGGCATGGGAAAGAACAACTGGTGCCCGTCAACCATGCAATCACCTGCTTCACTCTTGTGTGAAGAAACTCTGCTTAGGATGGAAAGTAGGCCGGCTACTCTAGTTCTTTATAACTATGATTCTTTGGGATTTAATATCATATAATTCATATTGGTAAATATTCATGCAAACATCAACTTCTTTTAAAGATGGACTGTTTTTCAGCAGTAGAAATATGGTGTCAGGACTCAATCATGTCTAGAATCCAAACTAAATGGCACCCTGTCCACACAGAAAGAGGAGAAGGATTTTATTTTGGGCCCTCGTTCAGACTGTGGCCTTGATGCATTCATTTCCCTTGAGGAAAGACCCGTGGTGCTGACCACAAGAACCCAATGCCCACTAACTTCAGACTCTCCACCATAATTTCCTTCACCATAGGAACAAAGTCATGAAGCCCAGCACTGTCTGCCAGCTGAAAACCTGTCCTCCCCTGCCCTCACTTAAGAAGCAGAGCACATGATATGGATCAGGTCCAGCTAAGCTCCAGGAATTCCATTAAACTTTACAGTCTTGCCTCTTATTCAGTACAGAAAATATCAGAAGAGGTGTCAAAAGCTTCTTTTCAAAAACTTCAAGTACTCATTGTCTCAAAAGGAACTGGCAACTGTGTCCAAACCAAGCAGTGATCTTAAAACACCACAGAAATCTGGTTGCTTGTGGATTTCTCTGTGGCTTTCCACCCACCTACTTTGCTCATGTTTAGGTGTCTAGTTTTTTAGTAGCTAACTCTGTTAACATTTGTAAATCCAACCTTCCGCATTCTGGTTAAGTATTCAGTATTATGTGATTTATACTTTTTATGCCCAGAAATGCTGAGGCAACAAGTGAGCAACCTCCTGAACATTCATCTTCCCTTCTCTTCAGTAGAACTCTGTATATTTTAACAGTATGATTTGGTGCTCAAAGACCAAAAGGCAGTGCTATGTTTATCTTTTTGTCTGAACAAGGAATGTCACTTCTTAGTTTTGTTGATACACTATAGGAAGCCAAAGGGTATTTAAAAAAAAAAAACATAGATCCAAATAAGTGTAGGCTTTTTTAAAAAAAAATTTTAGCACAGAAAATGCAAAACAAACTTAAGAAGTCTGTTTACAAAAATCAGAGCACAAGTCAAAAACTATAGTTTTTTTGGCTTGCTAAAGATTGATATAAATTTTCTTGTGTTTTAACCACTGCTGGATATCCTCTCTCTCAGCGTACAGAAGCAATAGGCTGCAAGCAAGATAGATACTTTTAACTAGAGCAATACGACAATAACACCAGAAGCAACTCATTATAAGAATTTTTGATTTGTTGATTTTTGAATTTTGACTTGCTGAGTTGTTTAATATATTTTCATCGTGTTTAAATTATTCATTGATTTTAATGTGGAATTGTTTAAGTTGCTTTTATTGTTGTGTCTGCCACCCCCACAAGATATAAAAGGGTAGAATAAAATATTTAAATAAAATGACCAAATAAATAAATCAGAGTTACACTTCAAAAGTAGCAAATGGAGAAGAATGAACTTATTTTATTGCTGCAAAAAAGTAACATCTCCTGTTTCCTTTTAACTGTTATTTTTTCAGGGCATTTTTCTTTGAGGCATTTTTCCCTTCTCAAGGCATTTATAAAGTCATTTGTCAGGATTTCTTTTCATTTTATGTCATTCTCTTATCTATCCAAAGCACGCTTTATCCCTTAAAAAGGAACAGAAAGTCATGGGAAAGTAATAGAGAGCAAACAACCTAACAAGTTATTGTTTTAACACAATATGACATACTGTAAGCATGAAGGGGAACGAATTACCTTTAAAAAGTAACTTGCCAAGCGGTGCTCTCAGTTGCTGGCTCTAAAATGTTAATGTTTGCAATGTTTAAAGCAAATAAATGAATGAACGAGAGATCTAAGGGCAAGTATAACCGAACTAAACATCTCCAGTCACAATGCCAGGCTTTACTAACCAGAACCTGAGCTCATGATTTGTGCAACATAAGCATGTTATTTCCCTCGATGGAGCAGTTGAGAAAACATAAAAGCAACATTCTTGGCAACCTAAATTTTACATTGTTGAAGTTCTCTGGTTCAGTAGGAAGAAAAACAGTGCTGTGAAGACAACTGTATGTAAGCAGAATGTTCTTAAGAGACATGGCATTTTTTTAAGGCTCATATAACTATTTCCTTTATTCAGGCACTGCAGAAGGAGGAAGGAATCGTGTAGAAGGAGGATAGTAGCAGAGGAAGTCGAGCTTGTGCTGCTTCAATATTATGATTTCAGATGGTCAGAAGGGATAACAAAGGCTCATTTTTCTAATGCCCAGCTGAGCCAACAAGCAATGAATGAGCAAGCCATAGTCAACAGAGCAAGTTCAGGATATCATAGAGAATGAATCAAAGTGTGGAGATGCTGAGAAATGTGGGAGGTAGGTGTGAAATACCACAGAGCTAGGAAGGGATCAGAAATAAATCTCAAAGAGGAAGAGAAAATACTTGAGCCTTACCCAAGAGTTGATTCACTCAGTCATTTGTGGAGTATCTGAATCGTCCAGCTAGTATCATCACATGATTTAGGAAATTTAAATTTGACAAACTGACCCAGATTATTAGCCAGGCTGCAGAAACTGGAGATTTGTGCATTTCTGCTGCTAAATGAAGTTCCAGTTGTTGAGGTAATTCTAGATAGCTTAGAAGGCTGAACATTTGTATACATATAGTCCAGAGTAAAGTAGTTACAACCAGACATTTGGTATATCAAAAGCAAAGCATAAAGTGTACTTCATAGGAGTAAGATTATTACAAAACTACCTAGAAATGTGGAATTTGGTACAATATGTAGCCAAAGGCAATGTTTTATAATTGGCATTTGGAACGGGACATTTCAAGATCCAACCATAAAAATAAAAACTTTGTGAGATTAGTTTAATATTCTGGTGACCAATCAGTTCATAACAGAGTATTCCCAGTGTTCTTGAGATGTATGCTCATGTGTGCAATGTTAACAAATTACCACAGCTAAGAATGGAAGCCATTTCGGAGGTTGTGGTGGCACTTCTGTGATCATGGTGATCAGTCACTGCACACAAGGGGAATTAGTGCTAGTTGTAGCTTTCCTAATTCCAGTGGCCCCTCCACTGACACAAAGGTGGGGGTGCAGAACCCTCACGGAAGCGGAGAAACCATGAATAACTTCTGCTGCAATCCCCCTCCCATTCCCTTGCCTTTTGCATGCTGGAGCCAGAGGCAAAGGAATGAGTGGGAGGAATTCTGGAGGGGAGAAGAAATGCTTCTGTAAACCTCCCCCCCGATTCCTTTGTCTGTTGCCTAGGAGTGAATTCTTAGTGCCCAGGCCAGAGGCAACGGAATGAAGGGAAGGAGCTCCAGAGGGGAGAAGGAAGGCTGACACGAGCCTCCCCCTACCCCATTCCCTTCCTTTTTGCCTCAATGCACATTCTCAGTGCTGGGGCCAGAGACAAAGGAATGGGAGGGGGAACTCCAGAGAGGAGAAGGAAGGTGTGCATGTGCCTCCTCCTGCATTTCCTTGCCTTTTGTCTGGGCACTTGCCTTTCTTCTCCGCGCCTGGCAAGATGCAAGGGAATGGGAGGAGGGGAATGTGGGAGAGAAGACACATGCTCAACTCTTGAATAATCAAGTACGCAAAGGTCAAACTCATGAATGTGGAGGGGGAACCATAGTTCATACATTATGGTTGTGTTTGCATCTTCTATCTGGAGTCTTGATAGACCTCTACTTGATAAATCAAAAACCTTCACAGCAAAGTGTGATTGCCATGAGCAAGCATGGGAGCATGCATCTTGACTGAATATCTGATACATGATATCTGTTATGTTTTGATGCACATTGAACAATCCATGATAACAGACTGGAATAAGAGCAGTTATCTTCATCTAGCTGCATTGCTGGCCTATATTTAATGAGAGACAGCTACTTTCACATGCATAGAGTTGGCTCAGAGAATACCTTTCTCCCTTGGCTTGAGAGTGATTTTGTAATATTGAAAGCAGGAGAAGAGAGTGAGAAACATTCCATAATACTTTCCTGTTTAAAACTCATATTGCTGCAACCTCTTTACAAAGTATACCCACGTTTGTCACAACTTTCTACCTTTTCCAGATCATTCCCATGGCTTAATCTCCTGTTCAGTCCTTTCATCTGAGTCTTCTTTTTTAGTTTTTTTAAATCAACATTTTAAAGTTTGTAAATCAACAATCACAAGAAACAGAACAAGAGGTTTACAAAGTAAATAAACTTCCACAAAGTTTGAATTGTGAAAGGAGATTCCAGCTGAACTTTAAAGAGAATTCTCTGATGTAGTTGTGGAACAGTAGAACAGACCGGCTTAAAAAGTAGTGGACTCTCCTTAATTGTAGATTTTTAAACAGAGGTTGGATGGCCACTTCTCAGGGATGCTTTAGTTATAGTTTCCTGCTCAGGATGACCTCTGGGCTAGATTCCAGCTCCTCATCTCTGTGATTCTATAACTCTCAAACTCCACTAAGCCATGTTATCTGCAATATTTATTTGGTGTTGCTTTGTCTCAGGATATTCTTGTATGAGAATAAATGAGCCCTATTATTATTTGCATCAGGGCCAGCCCAAGATGGAGCAGCTGAAAGGAAGCTGGAAATGATGCTGCCAAAGGAAAGCACCTACAGCCAACAAAATTGATTTTTCCCCCTGAGGCAGAAAAGTCCACAGGGACCTCTCCTCATCTGGAGCAAAACAACTGAAGTAAATAATTTATTTGTTATGTTATGATCCTCACCATCTGCTGCATTGGGGTAGCCACTTCCCCCTCTTTAATGCAGGCTCATCCCTACTTTCCATCATTCTTTGTGCCTTATTAAAGTTCATACAGGGGCAAACCAGATAGTGATTTCTAAAAAATTTTTTCAGAATGAATTTTTCCAACACGGTTCATTTAGTATCAAAATAACTGAATATTGTGGAAAAAACAGTCCTGGAAACTCTAGCTTTTCAGTTGCCTTGTCTCCACCTTCAAATGTGAGAAGATGTCAGCTCAGAATCAATGTGCAAGCTCACTTTGGGAGGAGTGTGTGTATGACATGCTCTGTTGTTGTTGTTGTTGTTGTTGTTGTCATTGTTCAGAAAAATGTGGACCTGCAATGGTTGCTTCCTGAGACAGAAAGGAGCTGAGTAGATACCTGTTCATTGCCAAGGCTCATGCTAAGGGGGCAAGGCCCCTTTCCGCATCTTACCGTCTTCCAGTGCTGGGGTGCAGGGATTGTGCGAGCAGCCTCCGGCGAGAGGCTCTCGCATCCAGGGTCCTTTGACTCCGCACAAGCTGCCTGCTCTCACGAGAGCCCCACCTCTTCCTTCCGCTGGGGCAAGAAGCGCGACCGGCATAACTCCGGAGACTCTGCACACCAGGTAAGTGTGTGCGGGGCCCAGGAGCAATGTACAATGGCGCACCATTTTTGGCTTCTAGCCGAAAATGAAAAGGTGTGCAATTGGTGCCTGCCAGACCCTGGAGCATCATGTGATTGTGAGTGTGTTATGTGGATCGCTCCTCTCAATCGTGTGACACTCCAGGCCCTCTTTCGCATGGAAAATGTCGTGTGAAAAGGGCCAAAGACACGGAAAGGACAGTGGCTACAAGGTAGAGTGGATGAAGGGGCAACCTCAGCGGTGAGGAACTTACTTACTTTCTTTCCTTCCTTCCTTCCTTCCTTCCTTCCTTCCTTCCTTCCTTCCTTCTTTTTTAAGTAAAACCAGGGTATCTCAGCATTCCTTGAGACTGTAAGCTTGAGGACAGGGATCATCTTATTATGGTAAGTTGCTGTGTGTTTGTGTGTCTTCAAGTTGCCTGTTATGGCAACTCCATTAATTTTATGGGATATTCTTAGGCAAGAAATACTCAGAGGTGGTTTGCCATTCTCTTTCTCTAAAATGTAGCTTACATTACCTAGGACCCATTCACATTAAACAATTATTGCACTATTATCCCACTTTAACTGTGATGGCTACATCTAGTGGAATCCCTCTAGGGTCTGTAGTTTGATCAGAGGCACCAAAAGCTCTCTCTACTTGAGAATTTTAAATGTTCCTCGCTGCAAATCCCAGGATCCCATAGGATGTTGCCATGGTAGTTAAAATGGAATAATGGCACTAGAACTGCATAGTGCGAATGGGCCACTGATTTTCTTGGTGGTTTTCATTTCAAATATAAATCTGGGTCTTTCTTTTTCTTTTCCCTCTTTTGTGGGAAGAGCAACTATAGAGCTTGCAGAAATGCTTTAGATAGAAAAACAGATAGCAAGTGTTTGGAGAAATGCAAATTTAAAATATAAATAGCTGTGCTATAGCTTTGTTCCACCATCAGACTGACTTTTTGTTTTTCTTGAAAGCCCGTGTTTAGTGCCTTGTCTTACCTTCCTTTTTTTCCCCTGGTCACTCAGCATCATGTCTCGACTAAATAAAATTTACTCTTCTGCAAAGCAGATGATGACATTGGTTTAAAAAGTATATTCCTTGCTAAAATCTTCCCCATCTGCTATCCTGCATGGGTGGTACACTGGCATGTACATTTTAAGGGTATTTCACAAGGTTCTGTTAAACTATATCCTCTGGCTTTGAACATTCTTTCCATATAAAATTTCTTCTAGAATTGGGTTAGAGAGAAGAAGCATCCAAAGAGCCAGGCGGTCTAGGGCAGGACAGTGGTAGATGTTGTCATACTAAAAACATGTCCAGATGTTGTCATACTAAAAACACCCATCATCTCTTACCATTGTCTATGCTGACTCTGTCTGATGGGTGGTGCAATACAATAACATCTGGAGGGCAACTGTTTCCCAGTCTTAGCCTAGGACTTTTCAAACTAGTTTCAGTCTGAATGGTAGCAGCCTATCATAATTTTTCCCCCTGCAGAAACCCTGGACACTTGCCAGTAGATAAAGTCCTTTCCATAAATTGATGGTGATTATTTCCAGGGAAAGGTGTGCAGGGGGTTACTGTTTGACTATTGTCGTTGACTATTGTTGTAGTGGTTGTTGTTATTGTGTGCCTTCAAGTAATTTCTGACTTATGGTGACCCTAAAACAAACCTGTCACAGAGTTTTCTGGGGCTGACAGTGTGTGATGTGCCCAAGATCACCCAGTGGATTTTCATGGCTGAGTGAGAGGTCGAACCCTATTATACTATGCTGACTCTGAGCTATTATCCATAGGTACTGCCTATGTTCAGACATAGGATGAAATATTTTATTTTAATAAAATAAACAAGAAATCATACCTGATGGGCAGGAGAGACAGAAATCAGTAACATTCCCAGCCCGTTTGTAACATGAGATCATATGTCACATGGTGGTATGAGATGGTCAGGATAACTTGATTATCTCAGGCATATATAAATAGGTACAAATATTTTTAATAAGCAATATTTCAGAGCCTCAGCCCACACTCTTCTGTTAGACAATCCATAAATATATTCCATCAGCATCCAATTTCTCCACTTAATTAGAAGTTAATTACATTCTGTGCAACAGGTACCTTGAGAAGGAACTTCCCATATTCCTGATGCACTGATGGCTGTTTTCAGATTGTAGTCTCGCCTTTGAAATGCATTCAGGAATCTTTTAATCTCTCCTTCTCTCAATGGGGCATTATTTAATAGGCCACGTACCATGGCACTACCACCCTCCATCCACCCCCACTGCCTTACTTAGTAAATACCTTTGAGTGAGTCATCAGGTTTAATATTAAATTAAAACACAAGTGCAGCTGATAGCATGCTGGGTGCACCTTTTAAAGTTCTTGTTTCTTCTAAGTACGAACTCAAAGAAAGGTGCTCCATTTGCAAACACCATTTCTTCTACTATAGCAACTTGACTATTGAACACCTTGATTCCATCAAGCATGCATGATTCTGCTCATGTTTAAGCAGCCCAGTTTTGCACTAAATGCCAACTTCATGCAGAAGAGAAAGTACTCTCTTGTACGGAAGGAACAGGGCAACCTGGAGGATGCTAAATTTCTGAAAATGTTACTCCATCCAACCAATTTGGACCAGGCAAGGGGGTGAGCTTGAGTCAAGCCTCCTGCAGTATTTACTCCTACTGTTTCATTAAAATGAGATAGGCAAGCTGGTGCCCTCCAGATGCTTTGGACTGTGACTTCTATAAGCCTCAATCAGCATGGGATGTGGTCAGGAATTATGGGAGTTGTAGTCTCAATAATCTGGAGGGTATCAGGTTGTCTACCATGTTACATGTGAAAAGTGCTTCCATTCATACATCAAATTGCTTTTGTGGTCACTGCAGGCAGTATCTGTGTTGAACATGTCTAAATACTCTAAAGGTACCAGATTCCCATCTGATCTTGGAAGCTAAGAAGTGTCAGCCCTGTTTAGTAATTAGATGGGAGGCTGCCAATGAATACCAGGTGCTGTACGCTATATTTCAGAGGAAGGAATAGGCAAAACCGCCTCTAGGTATTCCTTGCCTAAAAAAACTCTGTGCAATTCATGAGGTTGCCAGAAGTCGACAGGCAATTTGAAGACACACACACACATACACGTAAAGAAGGACGTAAATACAACCAAAATGCCTTCTTGGTTGGAAAGATGAATAGCTCTATAGGCAGACGTAAAATATAGAGAACCCATAAAGGGCAACGAGCCATCACAATGGTAAGGAATGCAGCAGTAAAAAGTCTGCATAATGTTAAATTTCCAGCAGAAGAAGTTTGACACCAGAAAGTTGGATGGAAACATAATATCACTGAACTCCCTTTATAGCAAGCAACATTGGAAGGAAGGAAACAAGACTTGACAATGCTTAGAAAATAGGAACCAGTAACATGTCTTGTTCTTACAAACAAATCCCAGGATTGCTTTGCAGGCAAAGATATCTCCCATGCTGAGGTCAGGCCTCTATTATGACATGTAGAACTGCATCATAGTCATTATGTTGCAATATGTATATTTTTTCCCTAAGATTTTGTCTTGGTGGTTTCAGCTGACTTTTATTATGAGTAAACTACTCGTAACTCTCTTGTGATATTTACAATTGTAAAAAACAAAAAACTTATCTGTATATATCAATTTCACGTTTTATCATTAAACTCTGCAGAGCAGGAACTGAAGAATGATGCATGTTTTCATGTCAATAGAATCAGTGTGAAAATAAAAAAGAATGGTAAGATAAAATGTACAGCTACCCTTGCAATGTTTCTTAAGTTCTCAGTGTAAGGAAGCTGCATGATTCAATGTATTGTTTCAATCAGTACTTGGAAGCATTACTGTGGTGAACTACAAGTCCTAAAAAAACCCCCAAACAAACAAACAAACCCAACCAGCATGGTCCACTGGGAGTTATAGTTCAAACAGTATTTTCCCAGACTCAGCCAGTCTCTGTTCTTTGGCTGACAATTCTAAAGACCCTTCCCTAAATGGCTGATCTCAGTTGTTCATAGCTTAGATCTGTGGAAGTTAAAGTAGGATTATTGCACAGAAACTGTGTTAGACAGTCTTGGATTCCTGGGATGTGTTATAGTCCAAGAACTTCAGCTAGTTCAAAACAGGCTTGTTAAATTGCTTACTGCAATTGGGCAATATTAGCATACCCTCTGACTATCCCAGTGTGGCAGGGCCGGTCATGATTAATCCTCTGTTATCCTACTTCTTCAGCTGCATTCAAAATGTCTCAATTTCTCCCCCTCCTCCTCCTCCTCCTCCTTCCTCCTAGGTGGCTAAACCTAGCATTCAGTGCTGCGTGGAGCACCGTAGCTGCCTACCAAAGGTTACCATGGCCACATATCTTCCAATCTGGCTCTGTTTGGCAGGATAGTCCCATATGTTCCTACAATCTTAGGTGCTCCAATTTTTCAGTTGCTCTAAAAATGTCCTAGTATTTTCTCCCACCACAGTCCCTTTCTCCCTTTGTCCTCAGTGTATTCAAGCTGAATTGAATGCACAAATGGAGTTTGCACTCAATTAGCTCAGTGGGGGTTGGAGGGAGGAGGAGAGTAAGGGTCAGAATTTTGCCCTTCCTAGTAGACAAAAGCAAACAGCTGCAGCCTCTTAGCTTGTGTGTTCTTTCTCATTAATAACTTTTGCCATTGTGACTACACTCTGATGTTGTTTGGCCACACAGTTCCTAGTTTTCATCTCTGAAATGCTGGATGGTATGGATTATACTAGGCCTGTGGAAAATGTGGACCATATGGAGCTCCAAGGCCTTTTTTGGTCCTCTAACAGCCTTCCATTTTAAAAAAAAACCAACTATTTTTTTAAACTCAAAATGCACCCATATCCAATAACTATTTTTGTGTGGGCAGAGGTGAGGACAGCGGTGGAGCCTGGAATGTGTGAAGGGGGGGCGGGAGGGGGCATAACCACTGTGTGGGGGGTGTGGCTTGGTGTGGGGGGGCATGGCCAGGGCACGTGGGGTGTGGCTACGGGTTGGGATGCCCCAGAAACATCACTGCCCAGGACAAATCACCCCCCCATCCCTACACAACTGGGTGAGGATAGATTTTGCCATTCCTTTCCTCCCTCAGGCCATTTTGAGCCTTGGGAGCTGCTTCAAAACCATCGGTTTCTTCAGTTGACATCCTATCTTTGATAAAAGCCTTTTCTGAGGCCTAAAACATCCCAGGGGGCAATAGTGACTGAGATAAAGCACAGCATGTTGAATAAACAACATTTTAAAATTAACACACACACACACATTTGAGAGTGCGGACAATGAGGTGCCATTCATGGCTTATAAAAGCAGCCAGAGGGGGACTGGCTAATGGGTAAATGGAGTAGTGAATGTGCTTCACTTCACTTCAGCAAGGCAGAGTTCCATCCTGTCTAAAAGAGGCTATGGTGAGGCCCTCACTGAAAAAGCTATCTCTGAACCTGACTACACTAGATAATTGCTGGCTGGTCTCCAAAATCTCTTTTTTTTTGGACAAGGTTCTGGAACTTGTAGTGATCTCGCAGCTTCAGGGATTCCTGAATGAAATGAATTATCTAGATTCATTTGAGTCTGGCTTCAGAACTGGCTGTAGAACTGAGATAGCTTTGGTTGTCCTGGAGGATGACCTATGCGGGGAATCAGACAGGAGGAGCGTGTCTCTATGTGTTCTGCTGGACAGAAGTTCTCAGTAGCTTTTGACACCATCGAGTGTGGTATCCTTCTGGAACACCTATCTGAGATGGGATTTGGGAGGAACTGTTCTAAAGTGGTTCTGGTCCTTCTTGGAGGAGAGAGCTCAGAAGGTAGCACTGGGGGATTCCTGCTCTACCCCCTGGTTCTTGGCTTGTGGGATCTTCAGGGTTTGGTTTTGTCCCCCATGCTATTTAACATCTACATGAAACCTCTGGGAGATGTCATTTGGAATCTGGAGTTCAATGTCACCCATATGCTGATGACACAAATCTGTACCTTTCTTTTCCATCTAATTCCAAGGAAACTGGATGCTAAACCAATGTCTATTGTCAGTAATGGACTGGATGAGGTCAAACAAATTGAAGCTAAATCCGGACAAGAAGAGGTTCTCCTAATCAGTTGGAAGAAATAGGGGCTCAGCCTATTGTGGCCCTCTGAGGTCCCCCTGAAATCTCAGGTTTGCAGCTTGGTCATACTCTTGGACTCTGATTTGAGTCTGGGTGCCCAGGTTTCAGCAGTGTCCAGGAGTGTGTTTGCTTATTTAAAACTAGTGTACCAGCTGTGCCCATTCCTTGAGATGTTAGATTTGGCCACAAAAAGACATGCCTTGATTAAATCCCAGTTAGATTACTGTAATGCACTCTATATGGGGCTGCCTTTAGAAACTGTTCAAAAACTTCAGCAGATTTAATATACAGCAGCTAAGATGTATGTGGCTGGTTACAGGGAACACATAACCCCCACCCCACTGAAACAGCTTCACTGGCTACCATTCTGTTTCCAGGCAGAATTCAAAGTGCTGATTGTGACCTTTAATCAGGACTCTATGTGGCTTGGGTACACAGTGTGTGAAAAACCGTATTTCCTTCCATGAGTCTGCCCAAGTTTTAAGATCTTCAGGTGATCTTTCTCTTGCTCCCACTGCCATTCCATCCCATAGGAAGTTCAGCTGGCCTCCTCTCTCCTTTCTGTTCACTAGCTAAGGTCTTTTTAGTCAGGCAGGCTTTTGGCTGAAAATCTTTATGATGAAAAGGTTTATGGTGGGCTTATTTTTTAATTTTTAAAATCATGTTTGGTGTTTTTATATTGTTCTAATATTTTTAATTGTGCTGTTATTTAATTCTATTAAAACTTCTGTATAAGTAATGTTTTTACATTATCTTGTTTTCAAAAATGCTGTAGGCTGCCTTGGGTTCTGTATAAGGAGAAAGTAGAGATACAAATTGAACAGATAAAATGAACAGAATAAAAATGTGGCTACCAGTGTTATTTTTTCTTTCTTTCAGTGATAGGTGCATAATTTTTGAATCAAAACGAAATAGTGCGCGATCGGTGCCTGCCAGCTCTGTCAGCGTCGCGCGACTGCAAGGACGTTGTCTGAAATGCTCCTTGCAATTGCATGACGCTCTGGAGGCCCTTTTGCATGGCAAATACCATGCGAAAAGGGCCTATGAATTTACCACCTCCCTCTTTCCCTGTGTCCCTGACTATGAAGTTGCTAGCATGTTTGAAATTTAAAGTAATAGCTTTGATGAGTCCCAGTTTTTGGAGCTAACAAGTCTATGTGGCTGGCAAAACTAGTCAGTTTAAGCTGATCAGTACCATTAGATATACTGCTTACTTTAATGAAGGAGGAAAAGAAATGATGTGTAGCGCCTTGGCAATCCCTGGGTCATACTATGTTCCCACTGTGCACACTCAGCCATGCAAAAAAAGACATACATACGCACATACGTAAAAAGGAAACAAACAAAAACCTGGGTGTGATTTTAAGGCTTTAAACAAAAATCACATGAGTTTCTGGACTAGAAGTGGTTCCTTTTGCTTACCACTTAGGTGTGTGCAGAAGGACTGTGACTGTGAAAAGGCAGTGAGGAAGGAGCCAGAAGCAATAGCTCTGCCCAAGTTTAGTCCAGATTAGTTTGTTGCCTGAGATTGTGTACCCACTCATCTCAAGACTAGACTAGCAAATGAATCTTACCACTGTACCTAAAAGTAGGAGACTAATATAGGAGGTACAGGGCAGGTGATAATGAACACAGCTGTCTCCTCCAAGGTCTCAATGCTTCCTTCCTGTATCTGTCATCTGAAGTGACTGGCCTGCTTTTCCTAATGGTGGGCTCTGACACAACAGATGAGGAATTAGACTAGCAAGGTCAGAAGTAATTTCAGTTCTCTGAGTGTTACTTGAACTTGGGAATGTTATCTTTTTGGACTACAGCTCCCAGAATTGCCCAGCCAGAATGGCCAGTGACCAATCTGGGTGGGTTGTTCCTGGGAGCTTTAGTCCAAGAATGTTTTTTTTTAAAGCTGTGGTATCATTTATTTTTACCATTTATGTACCATCCCATCTGTCTATTTAGGGTTTTTTTAAAATTATTATTATTAAGAGGGAAGGAAGGCAGCATTCTTACAACAACTCTAGGTAAAATTACCATCCTTAGCCCTAGCTTACATAACAGTTTAGGCTTGTTGTTCTAGGAGAAACATGCTTTGCTGAATTAAGACTGAATTAAGACCTTTAAAAACAACAGTAACAACAACAAACATTTGTCTACTGGGCTTCACAGTTCCAGACAATGAGTTAATGGAAAAAAAGGAGGGATTACTATTGCATAGTTCTCCAAGATTTATCGGTTTAAAAAATGTTCTGTAATTTTCTGTGTGATTTTTTAAAAAAAAAGACTAAAAGACTGCAAAGATGACAGACAGTGGAGGGAAACTCCAGCATAAATGTGAGAAGAAGAAACCACTGACAAAATTTATGGGCAGACTTATTGGCACAGGACAATCCACTGCTGCTGTGTCTCAACATGTTCACTTGCGACTCAGCAGTGATCCCCAGAGCAGATAGTCAAATACAAAGGTACAGAATGGAAACTAGCCCAGGCTCACCATGGTAAGAAGTTAGGCCATTAATTTAGCCTTCCTAGCCTGTACAATGTAATCATCTGAGTTTTTGGGCTCTCTTCAAACATGCTCTGGAAAACTAAGCCTGCGATATCAAAACCAGTGAACAATTGTACATGCCACGACCCTTGTCACTTTCTGTATCATACCTTTTGTTGAATCCATTGCATAGGGATCTGGGGAAAGCCTCTCCTGGGAGGGGAGCATGACATAAGCACTCCCCTCTGCATGGGCTGCCTGCTGAATGGGAGGAAGCACAATGGCTCTGCCCTTCCCTTCCACAGCACAGCCCAGCACTTTCCCAGGCTGTGCTGGGGGAGGAGGTGCAGCCATTGCACTTCCTGATGTTCTGTACTGCAGGCAAGTGTGGGACGGGGGCAGGAGGACTGCGCAATCATGGTTCATTGATGGGAGAAACCTGTCAATGATTCATTCCATGATTGCAATGGGTGGCCATGCTCACAATGGGATCACAACAATGTCATGCAGAACTGTTGTTGTGATCCTGTTGTGATCCCATGGCTGTTATCCCAAAATGTAGGTACCACAAGGGCCACCCTGTGATGCCAGTGCCTCCTTGCAAAAGTGGGGAATTAATTAGCTCAAAGAGGAGGTTTGCGAGAGGGAGGCAACTTAGCGAGATCTTTCCTACCAGCGTTTACGGGTACATGCAGGAAAAGAACCAGCCAAAGATTAAAAAGTAAGCTAGAAATGTGTTTTTATTGGGGGGAATTCACTCGTGCATGCACACAAGATACACATAATCACACATTCACACAAGAGCTAACTGAAAGAAAGGGAGGAAAGCAGGTAGAGACTGTGAAGGGTGCGGGCGATATTTACCAGATCGGATGAGAAGCAGAGAAGTGGGACAAAGTGACTCAGGTACTGGACCCAAGGACAGTTCTCAGTTCGGGAATCAAACGGACAGAGTGACGCTCAGAAAGGCAAGAAACTGCACTGGGTATTCTGAAATCAGGGCTATTTGTACCCTGAAAATAGCCTGTAGCAGTGAAGTTTCCAGATGCAAGACAAAGGGAACCTGTTGTGGACAATGTGTCTTTTGCCTGTTGATGGGCTTAGTGCTTTGATCGACAAAGACATGATGGATGTTGTAATAGCTGTCTATTGTAGGTGCTGTGAGGATAGACGAAAGAATCCAGGTGCACAAGGGATGGATATCTGTCAATCAGTGTCCTGCTGGGCTCGTCACAGTTGGATTCCCTGGAAAATTCCAGCTTCTATTTAAGCCTATTATCCACAGGAATGGTGTGTATTTGCCTGACAAATGACTCAGTCTTACCTGGAGGACGTTTTGAGTTGACCTGTCCTTCTCACATTTACAGTCAAATTCTTTCCCTCACTCGGTTTGACCTCTCTGTCACCTCTCAGGCTTGGATTTGATATCAAAGCCAATAAAATGTGTTGCCAATTACATATGATGCCATTTAGGTATGGTGCCCATCCAAACCATACTAATATTGGGGATCCCCAAAGCAAGGCTTTACATGGCCATTGCAGGTTGGGAGCAGGGTGCAGAAAGGGTCCCTGTTAGCTAGGGGGAAAAAATCCTTCCTTCCTGGTAACTTGGCAACTATTATAGTGCAATATTATCTCTCCTCAGTTGCTATGGCTGTCTATTTTAGTTAAGTATCCCATTTGTTTAGCTTGGTGTCACTTTATTTTGTCTAAATCAGGCCTCAGTTTTTTGTAAACACTGCTGTCAGTGTAACTTTCTGGGATGTGACTGCTTTGGCCATTGGCCATAGATCTTCTGCTATTAGAGCTGCTTGGCGAGTATCTGAAATTGTAGAGCATGGTTTACTGGCAACACTCCTGATCTCATGCACTGAAGTCCATCAGTTGCATCGCACCATGCAAACAGTAGGTTTTGAAGTAAATGAATGACTAAGCCTACCAAGGGGATGCACATAAAGATAAATATCTGCCTTAGCAGTCATATAAATGATGGTTTTGAAGACAGGAAATTAATATTTATTAGATCCAAAGCTAAACAACTGTTCACCTTCATTTTTAAAATCCATCTTTCCCGAAAGAGAAATTCCTGAGGAAGTTAAAACATACACTAAAAAAACAAAAAACAAAACTGGTTTATTTCAAAATGAAAAGAAAACACAAACATTTCTGCAGGAAACGATACAGAATTAATCTCCAACCCAGTAGTGAAACTAAAATTTAGATATGCCGCACAACTTTAAGCATGTTAACTCTGAAACAAGTTCTAGAGAATCTTTCTTTTTATTTGGTCCTCACAAATAAATATCCTAAACATTGCATCCTAGTTTGCTGATCCAATGTTTGAGAGGTAGGAATAGAAGCAGTATACTTTTTTTCTTTTTTAATTTACTGCAGTGCTTTATTTGACTCTGACAATGACATGTTGGGCACTACAATTCTCAACTTCAGAATGACTTACAAATTTTTAGTTTTCTTTTGTCATATGGCAACATTAAAGCTATGTTCAGAAATCTTAGATAAATTAAGCTTATGATTAAATTTACGGGTGTCGATGCAAACACTGGAGCAATTTCGGTTGAGCAACTTTTTGCACTGTGATGTCTTGCTGGGATACAGGTGGGCAAGGAAAGAAAACCAGGTTCATAAAGCCTGGGTGCAATATGTTTCTAGCCCTGTTAGGAACAGTGGCAAAACAACTGATGTTGCATCTGATGAAATAAACTTAGTTTACAAAAGCTTATGCTGCCAACTTCTTTCTCTCAGTTGGGGCCTTTCTCCCCTACACAGTTATAGTGCTATTATTCCACTTCCAACATCTTGTGGAATTCTGGGGTTTGTAGTTTACTGAGGCCCAAGAGATCTCTGGATGAGTATTCTAAATGCCCCTCCTTAAACTGCAAACTCCAGGATTCCATAGGATGTTGAAAGTGGAATAGCAGCGCTATAACAGTGTAGTGCAGAAAGGCCCTTAGTCTCAAAGGTGCCATTAAGATCCCTTTGCATACTGATCTAGATTAACACAAACTATATCTTTGTTTTCCTCAAGCTAGTCCAACCATGAATGTGCCATGTCTCTGGAAAAGATTCTGAAAGCTAGGTGTCAGCCATAGAATCATAGAAATCTAGAGTTGGAAGAGACCACACAGGCCATCCAGTCCAACCCCCTGCCATGCAGGAACACCCTCAAAGCACTCCCGACAGATGGCCATCAAGCCTCTGCTTAAAAACCTCCAAGGAAGGAGACTCCACTACACTCCGAGGCAGCAGATTCCACTGCTGGACACCCCTGACTGTCAGGAAGTTCTTCCTGAGGTTCAGGTGAAATCTCCTTTCCTGCAGCTTGAATCCATTGTTCCTTGTCCTGGTCTCTGGAGCAGCAGAAAACAAGCCCTCTCCTTCCTCTACATGGCATCCCTCCAAATATTTAAACGTGGCTATCATGTCCCCTCTTAACCTTCTCTTCTGCAGACTAAACATACCAGCTCTCTAAGTCTATCCTCATAGGGCATGGCTTCCAGGCCATGCCCTAACATGTTGTTGTTATGTGCTGTCAAGTCAACTTCAACTTATGACAACCCTATGAATGGGAGACTTCCAAGGGATCCTGTTATATAGCTACTAGCATTGCCCTTCCATATAAGAATTCTGCCCCCCTCATGAAATATTCCTTCAACTCCCAAATTTCTAGCATTGCAGTCAGTTAGAACTTCAGTTTAGCTTTAGAAATATGGTTTGAGCACAGAAAGAAAAGGAAATGGAAACATACCAAATATAAGTTATAGGTGTGAACAGTTTTTGGTGTCACTCTCTGCAGTGTTATAAATAAATATGAGGACTGAAAGAAAATGTTGTGGGGGGAGATTGTTATTTGGGAGAGGCAATGTCCTTGTTTTGCTCCCTCATAGCCACACCACTGCATATAGTACAAAACTCATATAAGCATGTAATATAAAATAAATACCTCTGCTGGGAGGAATCGTGTAGAATCATGGAGGAGTTCACTTGATGATCATTTCTGTAATAGGCAAAGGCACTATCTCACAAGATCCTAATTTTGGTTTGTGTAATAAACGGAAATAAGCCAGGTTGATGTAGAATTGTCTGTGTCTGATTCATTTTTTGAGTTTTGAACTCTCTGTGTTCGTCTCTCAAATATGGCTATGTCTAATACCTTTCTGTACCGATGCATCCAGCAAGTTGCTGATTTTCCACTGCTGTGCTATTACTTGTCTGCCTGCCAGCCAGCAGCAAGGGAAAAAAATGAGGTCTTTATGTTGTACAAGGATGTTCAGGCCGGAAAAAACTGTTCAGCATCACAAGGTCCAGGAACTCCTATATATTTGGGGTTGTTATCTCACATATATCTTAGAACATCATCTCTTCAGAAAGCAGCAAACACTGAGCAAGTCTACCACATGTAGAAATAAGACCCACATCCTCTCCAGCACTGGGGAGAGCTATTTTTGGAGATTCATGATAATTTTTGTCAGGGTTAAATACCATCTGTATAAAATTTTATATGTAGTTTCTCTTGATTGTGCCAAGATGGATTTTAAGAGTTCTAATGTCCATATGTGGTTCCAATCATCATCTTATATCAAGTGACCAAAGTCTTGTTCCTACATTAGTTTTAAACCTTGCGTTTAAGAATGATTAATAGAATTCAACAGACTTTATATGTCAGATACTAGGCCTCTGGAATGACTGTTGTATAGTTTTATCAATAATTCAAACAATGAAAATGCAGATGTAGCTTTGTTAGTTATTTCTTTCATACTGGAAAAATAGAGGAGGTGAAAAATTTTATGCCACATACTTTTTGGATTTTTCTTTGGGTGATTGCTTAGTGAGATTTTGGTTACATGGAAAGAAACTGGTCGAACTGTAGAGGCTATGCAGTTTTCTCATCCATAAATAGAGGTATTATGGCATGGATGGTTACGATTTGTTGTTTAATAATACATTTTTATACTTGAGGATTTTATTTAGCTTTTTCGTATCTGTCTTATTCTTCTTATTTCTTGACCTGACTGAGCCAAAGCATGGAAAATATTTAACAATTTTGATTTCCTCATAACCTAATTTAGAGTTACGTCCATCTTCTGTGATCATTATTTTTTGGTCATTTTAATATTCAGCTATTATCCTGTTTTGATACTTTCTTCCTTTACTTTCGTCAATAATTATTCCACATCTTTGCTATTTTCTGCAAATAACATGGTGTTATTTGCATATCTTGAATTGTTGATGATTCTTCCCACAGCTTTCATGGCTCCTTTCTTCAAGTCTAATCCTGCTTTCCTCATATTTTATATGGATTAAATTAAATAAATAAGGTGATAAACTGAAGCATTGTCAGACCCATTTGCCACATGGAAGCTATTTCTCCATAGGTGTCCAAAGTATAGGTCAGGACAATCCAACGTTGTGACAGCTCCTATTTGTTTTAGAGCAGTCTATAATTCTTCAGGTTAAGCTTGCTGTAAGCTATAAAGCACAAGCTGATTCTCTTCTGAAATTCTTTGGTTTACTTTATCAGCCAAAGTACATTTACAATATGATCTCTGGTGGCTCTCTCTTTTCTGAATCTTGTTTGGAAACCTGGCATTTCTCACTACATGTATGGTAGATGTCTTTGTTATAAAATGTTGAGCCTCACCTTATCTGCATGGGAAATTAATACAACAGCCTGAAGGTTGCTACAATCCTTTGGTGTCCCCTTTCTTTGGGATTGGAATTATACCGTCTGCTTCAAGTCACTGTTTTGTTTTCCATATTTGTTGGTAGATTTTTATTACAATTTGGATGGTTGTATAGCTTGAAACAGTTCTATTGGTATGCCATCTGTTCCTGGTATCCTTTCATGTATGCATACATGTGAGTTTTCAAATACTTGTGAATAAAGCGGGCAGTCCTAGGAACAAGTGCTCCATATTTTATCTTCTCAGCAGAACCAGGACTCAGGGCAGGTTACAACTTAAAACAAGTAACAGGTGAAAGCATATAAAATTTCTTCATGACATTATAATTACATGACAAATAACATTAAAAACAATTTTAAAAGTTACAGACATTACAGCAAACAATATAGCAAAATGTAGAGTCGAAGGCTTTCACAACCAGAATCCATTGAATCCATACAACCAGAACACAGTCTCGAAGCCTGAAAAACCCACAAGAACCAATATAGCAAAAGTCTTTTCTTTTAAAAACAATCAGTTCCTGGTTGTCAGGAACTGATTGTTTTTAAAAGAAAAGACTTTTGCTATATTGTTTGCTGGGATAGACATACCAGTAGGGTAGACATGCCAGTGGAAGGACAGCAAGGGGGAGGCATTTTCAGTTCCGTAGAACTGGAGTTCTCAGTGGCTGCTTAGGGGCAGCTACTGAGAAGGCCTTCTTACATCTACACCAGATGTGTCTGTGAGGATGGCAAGAATGAAAGAAAGGCCTCCTGGAATCTGGGCAGGTTTTTATGAGAGAATACAGTTCAACAGACAGCCTGGACCCAAGCTGTTTAGGGGCTATGTCAAACTTCAAGAGGCGCATCTAGAAATGATGAATCAGCAAGACATTGATGTAGTAAAGGGTAGAGAGAGAGATGGTGGGGAAGGCAGAGGCATCATTAGAAGGGAATGGAGTACAACAGGGTTTTAGGTGCTTGTAGTCCACTTTGGAGAGCCTGAGTAGTTTTCGTAACCATCTCCTGGGCTGAAAGTCCTATTGTTAAGTGCTAGGTCAGTGAATGAGAAAACCATACCAATCCAAGACTAAATTACACATGAATATGCTGATTTAGGCCATTTCCGCACTACAGTGTTAAACTGCTGCTATTCCACTTTCAACACCCTGTGGAATTCTGGAGTTTGTAGTTTACTGAAACCAAAGAGCTCTTTAGCTGAGAATTCAAAGTGCCCTTCCCTAAACTACAAACCCCAGAATTCCATAGGAGGTTGATAGTGGAATAGCAGCACTTTAACACTGTAGTATGGAAATGGTGTAGGCTTCCATCACAGAAACCTAGCTGAATTAAATTGGTGTGGTATGTATGTGTGTCTTGTTGCTTTGCTTACCTAAACTCTATGTGCAATAGCAGGCAAGAGCTAGAAATCAAGGAAGCAGACTTGTGATGGTCAGTCATAACTCTGTCTATATGGCCATCAGGTGCCCCATTCCCACAATCTTCCAGATTTGAGTATGTGTATCTGAAAATGAGTGTTTGTGGTAGAATACAGATTCTGCTGACGTACTAACTAATCTGTCAAGTTGGTTAATTAACCTTGTAAGGAGTTGTTCAGGAGTTAATTCCCTTGGTGAAGTTAATGGTTCTATCTCAACTGGTATCTAGCCTTGCTCATTCTGCAAAGCAGACGGCCCTTTCCGCACTGAGGCTTCTAGCGCAAGCGGGGGAGGCCGGCAAGCACAAGAAGGCTCGTCCAGGAGGCTGCCGCTTCCCCCTCCTTCCTTCCGCAGGCGAAGGAACCAGCGGGGAAGCGGCACCTAAGGAGGCTTGCTGCGCAAGCCGCCCTCCCCCCGTGCGAAGCGGGCAGTGTCGCGCCGGATTCCTCCCCCCCGCGCGCGCCGGATTCACCCCCGCGCACGCGAAGCGGGCGTCGCCGCGTCCCCCCGCGCGCGTGCGTGAAGCAGGCGTCGCGTCTGTCGCACTACCTCCCCACCCCGCTCTATCCTTCCGCAGGGGCGGAGGGAAGGAAGCGCGACCCGGCCGGCTCCTGGAGGCTCCGCACGAAAGGTAAGTGCGGGTGGGCGCCGGGAGCGTTGCGCGAGCGCGGGGTGATTTTCACTTGGACTCGAAAATCAAAAAACCCGCGCTCGCGCTGCTTCAGCCCCGTGAGCCGGGCGGAAGTGGGAGTGCGTCGTGCGGAGCGACGCTCCCACTCCCGCGAGGCTCACGGGGCTGTCACGCGAGCAAAGGCCCGTGCGAAAAGGGCCTTGGATCTAGCTCTCCTGTTGGATGAGAAGTTGGTGGCATGGATGTGAAGATCACAACTGATGGGGTTTAAGCTGACTGGGACTTGGGCCATCTGTAGGTGTAGGTCACCAGCTAAGATGGTTTGCCCCTGGAATACAAATGGTTTCCTGACGGGTCTTGCAGATTTTCCAGTCACCTTGGCAGGCACCAGCAAGTCCAAACAGACATAACCTGTAGCATGTTTTATACAGAGTTGCTTTTGAAAAGCATTCAAAAACTCCAGCTGGTCCATGATGTGCCCAGATTGTTGACTGGCCAAAATTACAGGGAAAATGCGACTCCCTTGTTTCAATAGTTTCATTAGCTGTCAGTGTGTTTGCAGGTACAGTTCAAAGTCTTACATGGCTTGAGACCAGCCAGTCTGAAAGTACAAATGTTCTCATACAAGTTTGCCTGGATTTTAAGATACTTGAGAGAAGTTCTTCCCTCTGGCCATTTCTGCACTACACTGTTACAGTGTTATTATTTCACTTTCAACATCCTATGGAATCCTGGAGTTTGCTGCTTAGGGAGGGGCATCTTTGGCCTCAGTAAACTACAAAGCCCAGAATTCCACAGGATGTTGAAAGGAGAGAGGCTACTTGGTGCTACCTCCTAGTTTTCAAATCTTGCTGCTAAGGGAAGCAAGGCTACCAAAGATATTTTCACTCTGGCAGACTTTTTTTTTTTTTTTTTTTTTGCATTTGCGACTGAACTGTATTTTTCATCTCTTGGGTGTTGCTACTTTTTCATTATTGATATATTTTAACTAGGTGTCTTTTTAAAAGCCAATGAGTTTAATGTAATTTAAGCTGTTATTGCTGTGTTTGTGGGAAGCTAAGCAGTATCAGTCTCACATCCACTCTGGTTAGTACTTGGATGGGAGACGGACAAGGAATGTCAGGGGCTGTAGGCTATATTTCAGGGGAAGGAACTGGCAAAACCACCTCTGAGTATTCCTTGCCTTTAAAAACCCTTTGAAATTCATGGGTCATCATAAGTGGACAGGTAACTTGAAGGCACATACACACACATACATATTATGCACTGTTTTTACCTGAAAGGCAGGATATACATTTTAAAAATAGTGAGTCATGTCTCCAGAGACAAGTCACACAGAAATGGAGAATGGATGAATCAACCAGCTCTATAAATTTACTAGGTGGGCCCAATGTGTAGCTTTCAGGTAATTAGGGCATGTTGGATAATATGTGAAACTATGACACAAACACTATGGCGTTTGTGATCAGCAGTCTTTTAGAAATAAAGCCTGATGCTACTGCAGTAAAACAGAGGATAGTAAAGTAATTATATATTACGGACAGATATTCTTAAGAAAAAGAAAGCATACACAGGCATAGATCTTTGCATCTCTCTCCTCCGTCTGCTGTTCTCTCCTTGTAGTACTTACCCCCAGAATCCTGTGGGGGAATAAAGCATTCCTTTAAGACAAATCAAGATCCTGAGAAAGCAAGGTTAAATTATGGTACATGCCCTAGAAAATAACGAATTTTGCAATATTACGTTTCAGAATGAGGCAGCTTAGTATTGTTTTAGCCCAGTAATTAGATGTTTCAGCAACAACATCATCATTTGATGTAATTACTGTAAACCACACTGGAACTTTGCAATCAACTGATTTGGTTTTTCAAACAAACAAAGACCCTAATTTGCAAAACAAAATTGACATGGAAAACAAATACCCACAAATGGATGGTGATACAGTTGTAAGAGTGAGACCTTCGCTATCATAAGCACTATGGGAACATAACCTCCAAACTAGAATATGCTAGTATGCATTTCACAAGCATTTATGGAACCGCCAGGCTTGTAAAGGGGTCTCTACAAAGGAATCTCAGTGCTGATGAACTGCAGCACAGGGACAGGTTCACACAACTGGTTTTTCCCACTGCGATTGTGAGCATGGAGTGCTAATGGTGATCTCTGTTGTGGGAGATTTCCAGGTTCCCAGTTCCCAATGCAACAACAGGAGAACATGTGCTTGAGGACAACATTTCTAACATCCCTACAAATGTTCTGTTACTCAGAAGGAGATATCTGTACATAGCACCTTATATTTGTATCTATTAACTTAAGTGGGCTGGGAACTACTCCTCATTGAGTCTCTATTGCTAATTTTAATGTCCCTAAATGTATTATTTTGTTTAAATTCAGGTGTTAGTTTACTGGAAGTTGTAGTCAGTGTCCCTGATTTCCTGCTCCCCCTTACCGTCAAGGCTGGGCATGGTCCAGAGCCCAGAAGGCTGCATGAACTGATTTGCAGCAGCTCCAGTACTCTGAGAACTATGTTGTAATGACCACCATTTTGATAGCCAAAGTGTTTCGAGATGGTTCTTTATGTTGTGGGATAGGGGACTCTGAAAACAACATAGTTTAATGTTCTTAAGCCATTTCTTGGATGAAAGGGGGAGATGAGGTGGTGGGGGCTGGGGAGATCGTTAAGTGTCCCAAGGGCTTCATGCAGGCTGCAGGAATCCCATTCCTCCCTTACACAAACAAAAATGGGCCAGAGCCCCATTCCAATATCATTATGCGAGTACAAATAATCTCTTGCAGGTTCTGTTGCACTTGCAACTGCTTCCTTCCTCCTTTAATGATATCTTGCACCTCTTTCCCATTTCTAGTCATGCGCCTTCTTTGGAGAAAGAGATATTAAGTAACAATATAACAAAAATACATCTGAACATGTACAGAATACAAGTCACCACTCATTAAGGAATTACAGCTTCTCCAGAAATTAAGAAGCAGACTTTCCATTGTTACTAGAAAGGCTCCTACATGTAAATGGAGACTCTGACATCTCTTTTTTAAGAAATCAAGCTTCTCACTTCCCCTTCCTCATTCTGAGAGCACAGTTCTAATGTTTACATAAAATATGAAATCTTATGGAAGAATTGCCACACTGATGCTAAGCTTAATGATGGCATTGTGTACCTGACCATACTGGTTCACTTCCACCATTTTTCTAATTCCATATCAAGCCATATCCTATGTATTATAAATACCGTATTTATGTGGTAACAGGGCAGGGAAGCCAAGATTTGCCTGAATGTTTTCAAACGTCTGTGCTGATCAGGTTTTTCATGTGGCTGTGCCAGTATACCTGGAAATGTGCTTTTAATATGCTTATAGCCAGCATACCTTTTTATGCTGGCACAACCTTTTTCTTAGGAACAAGCTGATCATGCTCTTTAATTGTACAGCCAGATAGGTGAGTTTGGTGATTGTTGTGGCTGTAGAACCCTGATTTGTCAGAACACACATAAAAATCCCTACTTATTGTTGTACATGGATTAATTGAAATGTTTCCACGTCCCCAAACTGGTCTCCTGACCAGTTTTTAGTTCACTGTATACTAGAAATTAGTGTGTTTTTATTACTGAGTAATCACAGCTAGAAAAACCTGTTCGCACGCACACTTCTTTGGGTCTACATTCCACTGAATGACTCTCAACCGGATTTATTTCTGTGAGTAAACCTGTTCCAGATTGCACGGCCAATTATTTATTTGTGGCCCCAGGTTCAATAACTGATATCTCAAGCTGAAAAGGATCTCAGGCATCAAGAGAGAGAAATGTCTGTGTGTGAAGTGGTAATAATATCAGCTGCAACTTGGCTCCAAAACTGGTGGAAAAGGGCAGTTTACAAATTAAAAGGTGTGCAATATGGTTAAAACCTACAAAAATACAAAATTAAAATGAATTTAAACTATTAATAACACTAAAAATAGTTTAGAGGATACAATAAGGAGTTGGCTGTTCTGGCCTGCCTAGCAAGGGAGTTCCAGAGTACAGGGGCAGTGACTGAGAAGGCCCTATTGTGTGTCCCCCTAGTAACGTCTATGTAGGTGATGGGCTAAAAAGAAAGGCCTTTCCTGAGGATCTCAGGGCCTTGGCAGGCTCAGATGGGGAGGTGTGGTTGTCATATAGCTTGGAAATGCTCAGGAGCCTTTGCCAGTCAAAGTAGACTGCACTGGGTTAGGCCAGGTCAGTGTTACCCTGTTCTCTGGGGGTCCCGGGAGGGGCACCCAAAATACCAAACCACAATAACACAACTTTGGGGAAAATTAGCTGGAGCACTCACTAAAGCTAGCGAGAGGCAGGGTAACATAGCAGGATCTTGCAACCCAGCGTCTACGGGGTCAGGTCAGTCAAGCAGTCAGACAGTTTTAAAATAGCAAAACAATTTTTTATTGAAAGACAAACAAACAGTAAAGACACCACAAACACACAGCTACCGGAAGAATTGGAAATAAGGATTTTCAGGGGAACTGGGTGATACGACACCTGTGTCGTAGTCCTGAAGAGATATGAAGATAGAGTTCATTGGAGTGCAGGGAAGAAAGCTCAGCGCGGTTTGCTGAGGGGAGCTCGCTGAACAAAATGGCAGCAAGGCAGTCTGGAACTCAGGAGCGATCCGAGGTGGTCTCACAATCGGGGGGGTTATATAGGGTGAATTGTGACTGCAGGCCATGCCTTACACGGTGAGAACAATGCGAGATTGGAGCAGGACAAAACTTTGGAAAAGGTCAAGTTTAACATGATCGGCTTAGCGCTGAATCAACAATAGTGTAGCCAGTATGCAAATGCATGGTACTTAGTTTGGCTCTGTAAGACTATCGGCTCAGAGCCGGGCACCTTTGTTAGTGTCGCACTTAAGCAAAAGGGTGATTGCAGGGAGGTCCGTGAAGCAACGGAGTGGCTCTGTTCTGCCTGCGTAGGTGGAGAATGGAATGTCCAACACTTACCGGCTGCGCCTGTTTACGTGCTTGTCCGGAGGCCTCGCAAACACGTGGAGCGGAGTGGCAGAGGAAGGCCGAATGGTTTTGATATCAAAAGAGATATCTAGTGCTATCACCGGGTAGGCCTGGGCCGAAGTAACATCAGTATAGAGTGGTGTCACACATTCCCTACTAGTTAAAATACACTCCCATAGAGAAAGGAATGTATATTCACTGTGGTCTAAGGGAATTTCATTTCAGTTTATAAAACACAAAGATGATCAGGTTAGCCATACGGGGGAACAAGATCCAAACTCTGTATTTTGGCAACCAGTAGGCCCACCAAGGCTGTTTTTGTGGCCCTTCACCTCATAGACTCCCTGGACTATCCTTTCTTCAGTCAAAAAGGAAGGATGAATTGCCATTTCCAGAAGCCTCCAAGAATTTACCTTTAAATAGGCTTCAGAGGTCCCCTGCGTACCCATTTTTTTGAAAATGGACTTCTAGCCACTTGCCATTTTGTTTGTCAGTGTGTGTGTGGGGGTGTGTGCATTTTTGGCAGTCTCAGAGCAGAAAATTGGCCCTTGGGCCCACAGCAGTTGTCCACCTCTGTCCGAAGGCAATATATTTTAAAACCTATTTTGGGACTTATTTTTACATCTTGCAGTAATCAGAGATTTAGGCACTGTAGAAGAGAAATAAAATACAGGCTACTGATATACTTGGATTTCTCTATAATGGATGTTTCCTTTGGTCTTCTAAAGTTGGAGGGGGACTCTGTAAGAGTGGAAACCCACAATATGCAGTTCAAGTTGTCATTCTATATACACTTATATGAGTCTCTTTAAATTCAGTGACACTTAAACTCTGGTATAACAGTGTACAGCGTCACTCAGTTAACAGAGCCTCAGAGAAAGAAGCTCATTTTTACAACCTGACCAGTCCCTGTCTTTTCTTCCTCATCCTTTGTCCAACTGGAAGGGTTTTTTTAGCAGCATTGGCATTGAGGGGATGGCGAAAGAGGGTTGGAAAAACACAGACTTGTGCTGTCAGGTTGCAGTGAACAATGCAAGCGTTGGAAAAGAATGGGAATCTACTCTAGCTGATCTTACTGTAGCTGTAGCTGTGTGTGTCTGCTTAAAACAGGCAACATAGGCCCATTTTGCACCCTATCTTTTCCCTGGCAGCGCCTCTGCTGGGAAGGGAGCAGGATGGGAACGGTCCCCTCCGCACTGGACCAGGTCCCTGCAGAAGGGAGTGTGATGGATATGCCTCTTCCTTCCTCAGTGCAGCTGGGCTCTTCCGTATGCTGCAGTAGGGCAGGAAGCACCTCCACTGTGCTTCTGGGCCTTCCGCAGGGCAGATAAGTACAGGACTGTCATGCAATCGGGGGTCACTTATTAGGGAAATCCCGTCAATGATTTACCCCGCAATTGCACCAACGGGTGACATCTTGCAGAAGCATCGTCATCGTCCTGTTTCTATCCCATCTCCATGCAACGATGCAGATCTCCTGTGGAAAAAGGGTCATAAACAGCAGCTGCCTCAAGTTCCTCACTGAGCTTGTGTGAACATCAAAACAAGGAGAAAGGAAACGCAAATAAGACTGTCTCACAAGCTCCTCACAGCATGTTTTTAAAAAGCATACATCTGACCACCAAAATGGAAATCATAAGAAAAATGGAAGTAGGTGAAAGAAAAGAAAAATCATTCCTGGATACATTTTGGAAGAAACTTTCACTGGTTTCAGGAAGGTTCAAAATGTTTTTGTTCACTTATGTTTTGATTACCTGACCTGGCTGTTTCATTTTGCATGTGCACATTATTGGTGTTGAATAAAATCTGTGCTGAAACCTGTTGAACTGCTTGGGTGTATTTTGAACCTATTCCTATTCTTTCAATGTTATTTCTGCCTCTGGTAGCAAAGTTTCTGTTAAATAAATAATGCCCAAGAACACATCTATTTTGTTAACAGAAGTATAGCTGTAATCATATACATACTCTATAACAGAAGTATAGCTGTAATCATATGAATACTCTAAAGTAAGGAGTATTCATAAGCCTTATTCTCAAATAAGATTTCCATTTAAGATTCCAGTTCGAATGAATTTAGTGTGTGATGCTTTCAGGTGGTGAGGAAAAAATTATTCCACCACAAGTAATGAAGCAAAATTTCACTGTCAAGCCAATTCATATCTCTACACAGAAACAGGGGCATGTGCCATCTTGTTCTCAGACAGGAAAATATCTTGATCCACACAGCATTGATCTTAGCACTGAACATCACTCCAGAGGCTCAGTCTTATGCCTATAAACCTCACTAAGTTCAATGTCATTTACTCTCATCTAAGTATATCTGTGTAAGATAAATTCACTCACACAGTCTGTTCATGGCACAGTGTGTTCATGGCATTGTTGCTGTTTTGGAATTAGCTAGCTAACTTTTTCTTGCCTTGCTGTGCATGGCCATTTCCGCACTACACTGTTAGAGTGCTATTATTCCACTTCCAACATCCTTTGGAATCCTGGGTTTTGCAGTTTAGGGAGGGGCTTTTAGAATTCTCAGCCAGAGAGCTCTCCAGAATTTCCCAGGACGTTGAAAGTAGAATAATGGCACTATAACAGTATAGTGTGGAAATGGCCTGGATCTGGTGCCCTTAGGGTAGTTAGAACCTACTGATGGACTGCCAGTCCTATAATTCTTTTCTACTGGCCAGGTTGGCTGAGGCTGATTGGAATGGGGATCTTATAACCTCTGGCAGGGCCACAGATTCCAACCCTAGTATATTTTTAAAAAAATATGTATGTATGTGTATGTACACTCTCCTCTTGTCTGTTCTGTTCTGGTGGATCCCTTCCAGAGCAGCCCGTGTGTGTGTGTGTGTTTGTGTATACATACATGCGTGCATGCACATGCACACACACACATATATAGTGTATGTGTCTTCAAGTGAACTTTCAACTTATGGCAACCCCATGAATTTCAAAGGTTTTTTTTAAGGCAAAGAATACTCATAGGTGGTTTTGACAGCTCTTTCCTCTGAAATGTAGCCCATGGCACTTGGTGTTTGTTGGCAGTCTCCCATCCAAGTACTAACCAGGGCTGATCCTGCTTAGCTTCCAAGATCAGGCAGGATCTGATGTCCTTAGCCTACTTAGGCACAAATATATTAACATCAAGAGAATTGTCCCTTGCTGAATTTTTCTATTTAAACATAGAGAGGTCCTGCCTAACTTTCATCTCTGTGGTCAACAAGTAGCAGTGACAAGTGTGGTGGGTAACTGGTGGCTCCCCAGTAGTGGTTGGATTCCTAGATCCCAGGACTGTTTTTAAGATGAAGGGCCCTCAACATTAGCAGGTAGGTTGCTATTAATGTTGCCCGTTTGCAGAGAGGGTTGGCAAATTGCTTTCCCCATCCATTATCTCTGAAACATTCATAAATGTGAATATTCTTACAAGCCCGATGTGTACTTAGAAGTGTCCTCTGTGTGTGGAGTGACGGTCACTCCCAAGCCAGCTTTCATGGGATAGCTTGCAGGTATAGCTTGCATTATCCCTGGGAAGGCTTAATGACAATGCTGTCTTAATGCTTGATCATTAAGTACAGTTCTGACTGATACTGTATCAGGAGGCTCAACCACACAGGAGTTTTAGTGATCCATTTTTTCTAGCTCATTCCAGAGGGGCTTGAATTCCCTTTTTTCGGGATGCATAGTTGGATGGCCACTCTCAAGATCAGCTACAGCCAGCAGGTAGGGATCATGGGAGTGGCGTTCCAGCCCCAACGGGAGGTATTTAGACCCTATTAGAGGCACCCATGGCCTTCTCAGAGGAAGGGAGCTCTTTTCTGTCCTATACTGGCTGTGGAGCTTTTGGAAACAAAAGAGTACAGCACTACTCTTCTTCCGCACTAGCCTGTTCTAGCGCGATGATTCCACTTTCAACCTCCTCTGGAATCCTGGGGTTTGCAGTTTCGGGAGGGGCCGAAACCCCAGGATTCCAGAGGAGGCGCTGGCCAAACCCCAGGATTCCAGAGGAGGTTGAAAGTGGAATCATCGCGCTAGAACAGGCTAGTGCGGAACAAAGTCAGCGTGGGGCAGCCGTTTGGGTGCTGGAGACCAGTGTTTCCCGGGGTGACCTTAGGCAAGTCGCACCCTCTCAGCCTCAGAGGCAGGCGGTGGGGAACAGAAACCTCTCCCCCCTTGAGGCCGTCCTAAGTCGGAAGCGATCCGAAGGCGCACGCCCACGATCGCGCCTCCTTTCCCCGAAGCGAGGCCAGCGGCAGCTCCCCAGCGCAGGCGGGAGCGGAGTCCGATCCGCGACGGCTCCAGCCCGCGTTTTGGCGAGCGGCTCTGGCGTGGGCGGCGTCAGAGGCGAGGCGGCTCCCCGCCCTCCGCTAAGCCCGCAGCGCCGAGGCAGCGCCGGCTCGGAGAACTCGGCGCGCTGCGGAGGCGAGCGCCCGGTCGGTGGGTTGGCGGTGCGGCCGGTGCTGGCCAGCGCCTGGGTTCGGAGCGGCGTGCCCTCCCCGGCCATGTAGCGCAGGCCCCGGGGCGCCCCCTCTCCTCTCTCGCCCGGTCCGGTGGATCCTTCCGGAGCAGCCCGGCGGGGACCATGCGGAGAGCCCCGGCGCCCGGGCTGCTCCTGCCGCCGCTGCTGCCGCCGCCGCCGCCGTCCCCGCTCCTCCTCTTGCTCGGACTCCTGGTGCTGGACAGGGGCGGCTCGGCGCAGTACTCGAGCGACCTGTGCAGCTGGAAGGGGAGGTAAGCCCGGGCGGGCGAGAGAGAGAGAGGCTTCCCCCGCCGCTCCTCCGCTCCCTGCGCGGTGCCAAAAGTTCGGGTCTTTGTCCGGGCATATTCCTGCGCCCGGGCTTCGCTCCGCGGGGCGCGTTTCCGAGCGATCTCCGGCTGGGGAGGCCGACCCCCCCCGGGCCAGGAGGCTTCTGCCCCCTCTCCCCGATCCAGCCCTCCTCCCCCTGGGTGGGCTGCTCTCCGCGCCAGATCGGAGGGGGCGAACGGCGCCCTTTAAACCGAGCGCGCACCCTTGTCGAGAGCTTCACTTTTCTCTCTTATGGGGGGGGTCGTAAAAAATGGCGGGGAGACGCTGCTGCCCCCCTTGGATGCCTCTTGTATGGAGTCCCCCCTCTTTCCCTCCCTCCCCTCCTTCCCTCCCTCCCCTCTTGTCTTCAGGCTCCTCGGTCCCCCGCCGTTTCGTCCTCCTTCGCGATCTGAGAGCCTGCGGCTTGGATCGGGGGTGTGGGGGGGCCATGGGGGGCACGGAGCCGACGAAATGTCGGAGGCGCGTCGATGTGGGGCCAGTTTTTCCCTGGGGGAGGACGGTGGTGCGCGCGCCTTGCGGGGCATCGGCTCCTCGGCTCCCATTTTTTCCCCCGACCGAGCGAAGTTTCGTCTCTTCTGGAATGAAGGGGGGCGCGCGTCGTCGTCGTCCCTCCGGGTGGCTTCCCCCCTCTCCCCTGCCCTCCCCGGGCTGCCTGGCCTCGCGGACACATGGATCTAATTGTGTGACGAAGGAATTACCCCCCTCCCCGCTTTTTTTTTTCCCTCCGCTGATTTATTGGAAGGGGGACAGTTTGATTAACATTCCAGGCGTGTTCGGGATGAGCCGATTGCCAAAGCAACGGGCAAGCGGAGGTGGCGAGGGGAGCGGAGGCCGGGGGTTGGCGTGGAGGAGACAAAGGTAGGAGAGAGCCAGGGTTTCCGACCCGCCGCCGCCCCCCCGCGCCCCCCCGGCCCACATCTGTGCAACCCAACACCAGCACGACACGCTCCGGGCGCCTCCTCGCTCGGTGACCTCCGGCCACCCGGGCGCTCGGCGTCGCTGCAACACAATCGGCCTGGGGAGATCCCCCCTTTGTGAGCAGAGTTGACAAGAGTTTTGGGAGCGAGCGGCTCCCGCTGGTCCCAAGTGTGTGTGTGTGTGTGGGGAAGGTTGATTTAGCCTTTTTGAGGTTTTTTTTCCCCCAAATAGTTGGAGCGGATTTTCCCTCTCTCCTTCGAGCATGGCCATTGCCGCACTAGACTGTTATAGCGCTATGATTCCACTTTCAACATCCTATGGAGTCCTGCAGGGCCATTTCCGCACTAGAGTGTTATAGCGCTACGATTCCACTTTCAACATCCTATGGAATCCTGGGGTTTGCAGTTTCGGGAGGGGCCGGCTGGCCCCTCCCGAAACTGCAAACCTCAGGATTCCATAGGATGTTGAAAGTGGAATCGTAGTGCTATAACACTCTAGTGCGGAAATGGCCCTGGAGTTTGCCCTCCCTCAACTGCAAACCCCAGGATTCCATAGGATGTTGAAAGTGGAATCATAGCGCTATACAAATTAGTGCGGAAGTGGCCCGTGTGTACTTTGAAACACCGGATGAGTGCGGGTTAGGTTTGTTTGTTTGCTTAGCTTGATGAGGTTACTTACTCTCGGGGTTCTTTTTTTTGCAGCGTTGTGGTCGAGAAGCGGGGGGGGAGGAAGATCTCCTAAATCCGAGTCAGATCTTGAGACCGGATTATTGGGCTGTGGATGCCCTCCTGGGCAGCTTTTCTCTGGGAATGCAAAAAAAGGGGGGGGGCTGTCTGCCAGAGAAGGAGGGGGCCTGAGGCTTCTTCGAGGGGGTGGTGAGCAGCTTGCTGACTTCCTCTGGAGTTCACCTGCTGTTGTACAACACAGATCTCCAAAGATACTGGCTCTGGAGCCAGTGTAGCCTCTCTCTTCCACCTGTGGCTTAACGTCAGTGATGTTGCTTTAGATTTCAATCAGCCTTGCTGATGGCACACTCTTACCCAGTAATGCCTTGGCTCCCCTAGCCATGCTAATCGTTTTGGTTGTGAAATCTTTAGCACTCCTTGGCTCCTCAGTTCTTCTTTCTCCCTCCCCCCGCCTGCCCTTTAATCCTCTGTAATAATTTTAATGTGTCCTTATGGTTTTTCAAAGCCTTTTATAGATCGTGACTCTGAAAAAATCATTCGGACATGAAACCATTGCTAAGTGAAGTGCATCTGCAATCTGTATTTGGCTGCTTCGGGGGCAACTTTCTAAAGGGGGAGTACCAGTGAATGGTTTTATTAGACTTAACGCTTAGGGGGTTTCAGCAATGACTTGGAAAAACAGACTGTATTTTTTGAGAGTACAAAAGATGGAAGTGGCAAAAATAGGATTTTGATCCATGGTTTTAGGTAGCGTTATTTGTTTGTTTGCCTGTGGTGAGAGTTTTATGGAGAGAATCCAGACATCTCTGGTAGTTGTTTCCTTTTAGGTGGTGGAGGGGATTCAGATAGTCATGAATTATCTCCAGTGTCAAGAATGGCCACGTGGTCTGTCGCAAAATATTTGCAGTATCTGAGAAGATAATGTCTGAAAATAGTGACATGGGACACTTAGTGAACAACATTTGATAACTTTAAAAGGCTTTTCCTAAAAGTGTTCACCTGATTTGGAACATCATATGGGTTTTTTTGACCGACACATTACTGACAGTATGGCTTACTAAAACAGCTTTGCATTTAAAAAATCTGTAATTCTTAGTCTGTGACCCTAAGCACACATAGATAGAAGTAACTTTGATGTGGTTTATTTCTCTTATTAAATATGCTTATGAATCTTATAGAGACTTATGATAATTAAATCATAACTCCACACATTCCACTGCACGTCTAAAATTATTTTTATTTCCATACCTATGCATTATACAGTACATGCAAATGTAATTATAAATATTCCTAATCATTCTGTAGGGTAAATTGTTCTTCCTGCTATAACAAATGAGGAACTGAGACTGACTGGTACTTTTCCAAGAAGGGCCTCATAACCCACTGAGTCTGAGGGAGAGCTGACATCTGAATTTTAATTTCTCAGGTCTAAATCCAAGGTTGCTTGTTGGACAACAGTCAGTACTAGTTTAAGACGAGAGTGGCCAACTTGTGGCCCTCTCAGATGATGCTGGATTGAAAGTCCCAGCATTCCTGACTACAATGACTAGAGGTGAAGGATGCTGGTAACTGGAGTCCACTATCATAGTAACAGGAGGCCCACTCCTGATTTAGAGCCTTTCACATGATCTCCTTAAAAAGCCCAGACATTAACGTGCTGCTTACTACATGTGTCAGTGCAGCCAGTTTTGCAAGGGAAGAGGAATGCTTTTGTTCCAGCTGAGGAGTAAATAGTGGAATAGACAGTACTAGTGAACCAGGCTCTGGTGCCTGAGTGATCTGCTCCTAAATTTACCGTACACATAACAACAGCAAAGCAGGACAATATCATCCTCCCTCCTTCTCTCTCTCTCTCTCTTTCTCTGTATATGTGGAGTTTGTGGAGAGTGGCTTGCCTTAGGTGATCTCACAAATCCTTAACCGGGGTAGGATCCAAACCAGCAACTTCCTGGTTTATCTTTCAGTCTTTCAGCCATTAACATAAGCCAGCTTTCATTAATATGTTACTCTACTGATGAATGAAGTCTCTCTTCTGGAGTTTTCGGTGCTCTGAATGCCAGCCACAAGGGATATGTATGAGCTACATGACTCACTTCCCTGTTGCAGAAGTGACCCAACAGCCCCCCCCCGCATCTGTCATCAAGTATTTTAGTTTCAGGGAATGACACATTCTTGCTGACACTTACAGTTTCACAAGAAGAGAACATCTGACTTTGGGGAGAAAAGCTAGAGGGAGCTGACCAAAACAGGTGGTCCTGGGTGAAGCCATTTTGGCTATAGGTCATGGTAGATCATATGATTTATTGGGGAGGGAAGTATCCTTGGCTGGGAAAAGACTGCTGCCTAAAATCCTTGAGGGTTTATCACAGTGTAGATTGCTTTTGGGTAATGTGTGGTCCTTCAGATATTGTTGGATGCAGCCCCAGCTGATGGTGTAGAGCAGTGGTTCCCAAATTCTAGTCCTCTTGGTATTTTGAACTTCATCTCCCAGAACCCTTGACCGTTGATCAAGGTGGCTGAGGCTTCTGGAAGTCAAAGTCCAAAATCTTTGGAGGACCAGACTTTGGGAACAGCTGATATAGAGGAATCGGTGGCCTCAGTCTGCTTTAAGAAGCTTTTCTTATTGATGTTGTCACATGCCTTGGTTACAGCAGGCCTGTCCTAGAGTTTTCTTGTCAAGATTTATTCCAGGAAGGTTTGCCATTGCCTTTCCTTTGGGCTGAGAAAGTATGACTTGCCCAAAGTCACCCACTGGGGCTGAGTGGGAATTTAAACCTGGGTGCCCTGGAGTTTCATTCCAGCACTCAAACCACTACAGCATGCTGGCTCTCAACTTTTCTGATATACAAAATCAAATAATCAATAGCTGCTAGTCATGATGGCTGCGTACTAACTTCAGTACTGGAGATGTGTTCCTCTGAATGCCAGTGGCTGGGTAATGAGAATGGGAGGGTGCTGTTGTCCTCCTGTCCTGCTGCGGGCTTCCGATAGATATTTGACCATGTTAGGAGTCAGTTGGCTGGAACACAAAGGCCTTTGATGTGATCCAGTACTAGTCTTTGTAAGAAAATGACTGTAAAAAAAATGAGAATAGCAAGTGTGGAAACTTTAGGCCCTGAGGCTGAATGCAACCCTCCCAGTCTGGGTTTCTGAATTCCCCAAATGGTTGTGCTCCTTTCCTCCCATCATTCCCAGGTTTTCTGTGGCTGTTTTCCCCATTGTGAATGCCCCTCCTGGGGTTTAATTACTGGTAGTAAGAGCAATAAGCTGAAATATGCTGCCATTCCTGGTCCCACCTCTTTGCCCTACCCATTACAGGAATCCCCATCCCCACAACCTCTCTGAAATTGCAGTTGGCCTTTAGGCTGAAAAGGTTGCCCCATCTTTGGTATATGGGTAACAGAAAGACCTTTGGTTGTCTGAAAGGTGAGCTAGTGATGCTACAGCTTTTCTTTCTCTATCTTCTAATTTTATGGAGAACTGAAGTGATGTGCTAGGTGCTAGCGGCTCAAAGAATGGGTTTGGAAATAGGAAGACCAAGTTCAAAATCTTGGTCTGCTTTGAAGTTGGTAGCATAGTTGTGGTCCACATTTTCCTCTCAGAGCAACAGGGTTGTTGTGAGATGTTCTCCTGCCCATGTCCTCAAAAGAAGAGTCATGTGCAAAGTAATATATGTATATGTATATCCATGTGTGTGTGTGTGTGTACACAATAGTTCTTAAGAAATGATGGTTTTTAAAGCTAGCATTCCTTTTTTTTTTTTTTTAAGAGGTGATAGCAGTTGTGCCTTGCATGTCCTGGGGCCATCAGGTAGTTCCTGGAATGAAGAATGTTCTTCCATGCTCAAAGCATCCACCTACCATTACTTAATTATGAATGGCATGTCACTGTATTCATTTTTTTTCTAAAAGTAACTTTCTGAACTCTAAAGGATTAAATCTTTTCAGGCATCGAAAAACCCCCAACTTGTTTCTCCTCATCATCCCATTGCTGTGTGTAAAGCAGCATATAGGGGTGTTAATGCTGGACTTCTTATGGCATTTTGCTTGCCCAAAACCCCTCTGATTCATTGCCACCGCAGCAGAGTTTTCTTAAAAATCACCTGTAGTTTCTGTTTGTTAGTAACAGGTTGTTATTGTGTTCAACTATGACTTTAACTTTGTCTGTTCTATTTAGCTATCAGAGATAACTACAACAAAATGAGGAACTACGCTTTATGTATTCATAACTAGTTATATAAAAAGTTCTGTAGCTTCCATTGTGGTTCCAGGAAAGAAAGTGATACTTCTGACGCATCAGCTTGGAAGGCAGCTGATAACTTGTTTCTGGGGCCATTTCCTCACTGTACTGTTATAATGCTATTATTCCATTTCCAGCATCTTAGGGAATCCTGGGACTTGCAGTTTAGGGAGGGGCCTTTAGAATTCTCAACCAGAGAGCTCTTTGGCCTCAGTAAACTACAAAGCCCAGAATTCCACAGGATCTTGAAAGTAGAATAATAGCACTATAACAGTGTCATGGGGAAACTGCCTGAGCATGGGAATAAAAATGCTTCCATTTAAATTTATAGCATGGAGCTATACTAGGAGTGGCTGCCCACTAACAAACCCATGAAGAATGCTCCACGGATGTGACAGTTTTCTGCAAGCCCATGAATCTTCATGTCCAAGTAGACCAAACCGTAGGCACTGGATCTCCTCCCTATTTAGTAAGGCATAGTTGATGTCCTAACAAGCCTTCTCAGTTGCCCTCATGTATAAAACAAGTTATGAGATCCTTCAAAATATGGATGGGAGTGTACAGTAAATGGGAAGGATGTGAGTTGGAGTGGCTTCCATCTTAGTGGGTGATGAACCCACTCTTGGTCAGTCTGGGTGAATCCAAACAATCTAATAGTACCTGAGCTATCTAAAGTGCTAAACCCTTTGGATAACCTTACAGTTCAGATTAAAACCTGGAGTGGATTTGCTGTCTTACTGATGTGGGAGGCACCAGCCATGTACTTTTGGGAATGAGGTTGCTGTCTTGTTTTTAAATACAGTTGGTTCAACAGCTGTCTCTGTATTTGGCAGAAAATGTGAATAGGCCAACAAGAAATATATTTTTTCAGTTATCTTGCATATTGGATATTGTAATTTCATGTTTAGTGCCTCTCAAACCAAAGATGTTTTTCCATTTCCACTTACTATAGTGAGTAGTTATATAGTTAGGTCATAAATATTGAGCCAAGTCAATGTAGTTTTTTTAAACACATCCGTGTCATCCATCCCAGTAGGAGCCTTAGTGCATATACTAATTTTCTGCTCTCATCAGCTCGGCTTTTCCATCTTTATGGTACTTTATGGCATGCAGGGATGCAGTTGTCTTCAATAGAAGCTTCTAAAGTCTTCTGCACACACTTTCCTTTCAGCAACATGAAAAGGTCATAGCCACCCACTGGTGCATAAATCCATTGTCCCAATGTCAAGGTCACTTAGTGCAGAAACTTCAAAGCAAAATCCTCATTCTCCTTTCCAGTAAGCTTCTACTTTCCCTTTTGGATTCCTTTAATCTCTCTAAAGAGTAAATGCACTGTGGAACTGAAGTAGTTTCAAGTGGATATTTTATTTGGTCTTTGTGCTGTTCTTTCACTCATATCTTAATCACAGACTAAATTAGAAACTTGCTCCCTTGATGGAATCATAATGGAGTTATTGCCAAAGTGTAGGTTATCAGGAACCTGAAGGGTTTGGGGGCTCAGATGTTTTTTCCTAGTGTGGAGTTCAGTTGCGGAACATATGTAGCTATTAAGAGTGCTTCAGAACATGTTTGTTTTGCCCTTACTGAGAAATAAGATACCCGCATTTAAAGCAGAGGAGTGGGGCTCTCAGGTTCTACTACAACAACAGCCCTGAGTAGTGGTGGACTATAATTCTATTTCTTGTGTTATAAATGGGGCTAAGGTGCTACTTCAGATCATAGAAATCATAGAATCATAGAAATCTAGAGTTGGAAGAGACCACACAGGCCATCCAGTCCAACCCCCTGCCATGCAGGAACACCCTCAAAGCACTCCCGACAGATGGCCATCCAGCCTCTGCTTAAAAACCTCCAAGGAAGGAGACTCCACTACACTTCGAGGCAGCAGATTCCACTGCCGGACAGCCCTGACTGTCAGGAAGTTCTTCCTGAGGTTCAGGTGGAATCTCCTTTCCTGCAGCTTGAATCCATTGCTCCTTGTCCTGGTCTCTGGAGCAGCAGAAAACAAGTCCTCTCCTTCCTCTACGTGGCATCCCTTCAAATATTTAAACATGGCTATCATGTCCCCTCTTAACCTTCTCTTCTGCAGACTAAACATACCCAGCTCTCTAAGTCTATCCTCATAGGGCATGGCTTCCAGGCCTCTCACCATTTTGGTTGCCCTCCTCTGGACTTGCTCCAGCTTGTCAATATCCTTCTTGAATTGGGGTGCCCAGAACTGGATACAGCATTCAAGATGGGGTCTAACCAAAGCAGAGTAGAGTGGTACCAGTACCTCCCTCGATCTAGACACCATACTCCTATTGATGCAGCCGAGAATTGCATTGGCTTTCTTGGCTACCGCATCAGAATTTGTTTCTGGGTATCCTGCCACAAGGCCACCTTCACATTATGAGACTCATACACTGCCTACTACGCTGAGAAGGCATTTGAAGCCTCTGTGGTTTTAGTCTTGTGCTAGGACTCTGGGAGACTGGGTTTTGGATGCTTGCTTAGTCATAGAAACCCACTGGCTGATCTTGATCAAGTCACACTCTCTCAGCCTGAGAGGAAGGTGATGGTAAGCCTCCTGTAAGCAAATCTTGCCAAGGAAATTCTGTGATAGGGTCACTATAAGTCAGAATCAGCTTGAAGGCACATACCACCATCACCAGACCACACTGGCATATTGATAAAAGTAATTTTGGAGGCCCCTGTCATAATACTCAAGCAGATCACAACCATTTTTTTCTTAAGTATCTAAGGCAAGTGGCACACTTGGTATCAAATATCCCATTGAGAAGTGCATTTCTCAAATATGTCAAGTGTTTCCTTGTGCTGGGGGACAAAAGCACAGAGGTCAAGAACTAACCTCTTCTCCCACAAGCCTCTATGCCCTTGATGTGGCTTTCAGGATTATTCAGCAGTGTATGTTTGCAGACAGTATTATGATGATGATTAAAATTTGCGTTTTTGGAGCTTCCTCATGTAATCTTTGAATAGAATGTTGTGCTGACATCCCCAATAATGTCAGCCTCTTCACCCTTAAATGGAAACCATATGTTGTCTTGCATACTTCCTATTCTCTCTCCCTCTGCCATAATGTAACCCACTATTAATTTAAATGTTGGTTGATTTTGAATGTAATGTGTCTCTTCATCTGCACAGCAGCAAAGCCATTAGACTTTGTGGTTTTTGCATCATGTACGTGTAATCGAAATTTCAGCCAGTTTGTCTTTATCATGATACTACACAAGAACTTGTATGTAAGTAAAGGGAGTTGATGGTGGTTGGTGCAATTGTAGTACAAGGCTGGATTTGAGGTTCAGTATTATCTCCTCATCCATAGATTTCCTGAGTGTTTCTGTCACTTAGCCGCGGTTTATTAAAGTGAATAGCTTGAATCTCACCAAGATCATGCATGATTTCAGCACATAGACATTATTGATGTGACCCTTTGAGCTGGATGCCAGCACCTTGTGACTCCATGAGAAGCCACCATAAATGTTTGAGGTCTACCTGAAACTATACTTCACTGCCAGTTCCACAACTTTCATATAAATCCCAGCAGATGTTTTTATCAGATACATATAGTATTGCCGTAAAGTAACAGAACCATCTTTCTAATAACATCTCTCTCTTCTTTTCTTGCCCCCAGTGGATTAACACATGAGTCTCACAAGAAAGATGTTGAACAGGTCTACCTCCGCTGTTCTGAAGGATCCATAGAATGGATGTATCCCACAGGAGCACTGATCATCAATCTGCGGCCGAATATTGTGCCTTCCTCTTCCAAACATTGGACTGTTTGCATAAAGCCTTTCAAGGACTCTGCAGGAGCAAATATTTATTTGGAAAAAACTGGAGAACTCAAACTGTTGGTCCGAGATGGAGACCATAGCCCCACCAGAGTACATTGCTTCAGCTTTGATCAGGGCGGACTTTTTGTTGAAGCTACCCCTCAGCTGGACATTAGTCGGAAGATTACAGGCTTCCAGTATGAACTCATAAACAAGGGGACAGCATCTGATTTGCACACGGTTTCTGGTGAGTTCTTGAGATGGTTGATTGCAGTTGGACTTGGCTGGGTAAGAATAGCATGCTGGGTCTGTAGCTCATCAGCTTTCAGGCTGTGCAAGGTATTTGAAAAGGTAGGGACTGGAAGCTATTTAGTTTCCTAAGTGGCTGACAGCATTATATGATCTGTTCTGCTAAGAATGCTGTGCTCTTCATATGCAGCGATAGTGAAGATGAGTTTGGTTTGGGCAGAAAACACTGAGAATTGAAAAGTCAACAACCTAAATATTCACCACCCTCTCAGCAGGTCAGGCTGTGTGGCTTTGCTTGTTTCCGAAGTGAACAACCTGTTAACAAATAGTATTCATGTTAGTTTCTCCTAGGAGAGAGCAAGTCGCTAGATCCCCTGTCCATTGTTCTCTGTCTGCTTTCAGCAGCTCACCATATGTGGAAATTTGGATAGTAAGATGGGCCCCAAATCAGGATGATAACCCAAATGATTCAAAAGGGAGACCATACCTTGTAAATTCAGGCCTGCTTCACACATGGTTGACTTTCTATGTAGGCCTAACTTTCAGATGGGAAATTGCAGATATCCAGGTGTTAGAGTTGCACACACACCTGCTATGCTGCGAGTATAGTGGTTGAATGGCAAGCAGTTCAACCAGATATAACTTCTGGTTGGCCAGAGGCTCCCTGCCTCATTCCATTCCTTTTGTTTTGCTTTTGTTCCTCTTACATGTATACCTGTTTGTTGACCTAATTACTCACTGTTAGGAAGGAGTGGTGTTCTCCCCCCACTCCACCCCCAAGCCTGGGGCCTGTCTTGCTGCTTTCTTGTCACAGTCTCACCACAGTGATGATGGTACAGTGATATGAGGCATCTTTTCATGCTGTGTAATTAGCACTGCCCCTGTTGATCCAGCTCACATTGTACACATGTCAAAATGCTTTTTGTTTAAAAGGGAAAAAAAACTTTGCAGCTTTATGGCTCCATTGCTGTTCTTTTAAAAACCTCTTGAATTAGCAGCATGGCATAAAAAATACATCTTAAGCAGCAACTTGAGAGCCGTAGATACCCTTCATACAGAGCAAAGAAAAATTATTATTTTGGAATACAACTCCTATTCTCCAGCTAGCATGGCCACCATATTCTGGGAATGGCAGTCTCAGAAGGTAATATATTTGTAGTGAATGGTCAGAGAACTTGAAGGTATTGCCTTCTGCTTTGAGAAAAATCCATGATTAGATAGTTTTGCGGAAGCAGGCTTTAGTCTGTCACCTCTAAAAACTGACATTGTTCTTGCTGGCTATCACTTGATTCTGATGAGACATCATTGTATGTGTCTGGGAGTGCTACTTAAAACTGTATTTCAACTTTAGTTTTACACAAGTGTTTGCTGTGATGTATTTTGTAAAAACTCTCCTCCCATCTGTGCATCAGTAACTCTTCTTTTGTTATTCTTGCCTTCTGCAAGTTGATATTTTCTGCTTTGCAAAGTAACGTTGGCACTCTGTCAATTCCAGGCGTCTGATAATAGACATCTGCTGTTGGGTGACCTTGCATCTGTAGCCCAGTTTTGATCTACATCAGCTGCTAGACCAGACTGCAGTTCACCGCATTGTCAATAGGTGGCACATTCGCCATTATGACTGCATATGAAGCATTCTCCTTTCAGACCTGTACCTCTGTGTTGCCTGGGACATTTTAAAGCTGGGAATTTTAGAATCTTAAATATTTCTCCTGGGACCACAACACTGCCCAGAATTCCAAGCAGTTCAATCCAATACGTGTACTTAGAGTTAAGTCCCATTGTGTTCAGTGGGACTTAGTTCTGAATAAGTCAGTATCGGGTTACAGCCTTAGTATATTAATACTTGCATAGTTTAATGGACCTGGCTGTTGGTTATCCATGCAGATTCTCTGTTAAAAATCCAGTTATGTATTTTTCTCCTGTCAGACACCACAAAGTGTTGTGTTTTTTTTAAAAAGTGCTATCTTGCATAGCATATATAGTATTTTTGTGATCTCCCTTAGCTGGCCAAACTTCTTGGTGCACTGGGGGGAAATGTGATGGCTTCCTTCATATTTCTTTCCTTTAACTGTGAGCTGTTCTGACAGTTGAATATCACTTCAAGCATCTGCTAGTGTTCGCTATATATTTATTTCATTTAATTTGTACCCCACCTTTCTCTCAGCAGTGGGCTCAAAAGGGCCTTACAAAAATTTAAAACAAAGTCCAGCTAAAAATCTTGTCTTACATGTCTTACAATACAATAAAACAAACCAATCTGTTTAAAAAGCACATACTTGAAACAGTTTAAAACACATTTAAATCATAATTAAAAGATAAGATAGAAGCATACCACATCACATGCAAAACAATCTTTCCCCACGTAATTTAAACACCAAGGGCCTGCCTAAATGGAAAGATCTTTGCATGTCATCAGAAGGAGAGGAAGGAGAAGGCCAAATGGACATCCCATGGAAGGGAATTCTACAACATTGGAGCAGCCTCTCAGAAGGGTCTGTGCCTTATCAGACATGCCTCTGATGGTGGTGGGACTGAAACTAAACCTTTCCCTAGAAATTTTAAAGTTTGGACTGGCTCATAAAACATTAGTTCAATAGATTTGCCTACCATTTCACTGCAAAAATCCGGCTTATGAACGAGTAGCAATTTTTTTGGCTCCTCACCCATGTGTACCCCAAAGGCCTATACTTATCTGCTCAGAAGCAAGTCCTATTACATTCAGTGAGGCTTCCTCCTAAGTAAGTGAATGTAGGATTGCAGGCTTATTCTCTTACTGACAAGTTAAATTCATTTGTCATGAAAGGCTTGACTTGATCCCAGCCTGGTCAAAGAAATATATAGTTATTATCGTCCTTTTTATAGTTCCTGAACTAGAACCTACTGCTTTGTTTTTTCCAAAGGGTCAAAATAAGCTGGCTACAAAGCAGTAACTGGAATCCAACTCCCATCTAGCAAAAACAAAGGTGGGGGCTGTTGGGGAGGTAGTCCAAGAGTATCTAGAGCATCAGAGTTGCCCATCTCTTGCTTTGTTAACCTTTTCCTGCAGTCATGTTCTCTCATCAGCACAATAACTGCACATAATTTTCTACACCCCAACAATATGACTAAACTGCTCTCAATTCTTTTTACTCTTCTTCTACTCTAGCTGTGATCAAAGCTTGCCAGTCATCTTATTAATACTTTAATGACTTGCCATGCCCCCGAAATCATGACATTGCAGAATGCATCAATACATAAGCAAGCCATGCTTGGCAGAGTGCCGGGTTTTTAATTAGTAGATCTAGCGTTTTATTAGTTTACACTTGCCTTTCTGCTCAATCTGGGCTTTGCAAATAATGCCATGAGAACGAAAGTTCCCAGGCGAGCTTTTGAGAGCAGTGAGTGAGCACTGTACTTGAGACTTGATTCTCTTCCCTTGGTGCTTAACCAACACAGTGCCATAGCACTGTTATCCATATTTTCTCTTGTCTTCTCTAGTGGATGCCAAGAAGGGAGCTGCAGCATTGCTGTAAGTGAAAACGCCATTATATCAGACTTAACTCTGAAGCTTACTGTTTTGTGGACTTCATATCTGGTGACTGTGTGATAAACCCAAGTGCTTGTGACGGACAAAAGCAGCTGCAAATTAATCACCAGTGTGAATATACCTTACTTTGGTTCATGACACTTTAGGCCAGAAGAAAAGTTGAGGCCATGTTTTGTAGACCAACCATGCCTGAACATTGGATATCTACTTGTGGATTGTGTCCTTTGCCAGTGTTACAGGTCAAAAATATATGGGCTGACCCACAACTAGAGTTACATTGTTAGAAAGCACTGGATGTGGCAAGAAGGATGTCAGCTTTGATACTCTTTTTATAAAGCTCCAAACTTTTTATAAAGCCCCAAAACAGTTACACTTGAATGTGTCTTTGAAAGCAGTGTATTTATCATTACACATTCCACTGTCTAGGAGATAAAGGCCTCATGCTGCAGTTGCTACTTTTTGGTGTGACTAACAGGTTCCAAGGACAGAACTACGTGTTATAAAAAAAAAATGGTGTAATAGCAAAGGTGATTTAAGGTGGTAGTCAGGGCCCTGAAGTAATTTCAAAAGCAGGACTCCTCCTCTGGTTAATGTGTTGTGAGCAACCCTGTTGGAGTGCCAACTTCACAGGAGGTGGATCAGCGGCGTTATCAGCAACAGAAGCAGTGTTGCTAGCAGTTCCAAGGTATCACACTTATTCCTTGGCTGGGAAATGGAGCTGGGGAGTTAGTAAATGCCACTACCCAAGGGTGAAGATGAAGGGTGAACAGAGTTCTGCAATCCCTCAGAGCTCCCCAGAAATACTTCTCTCTTTCGAGCAAGAACTTTGTGTCTGGGTGCAGTGCCACAAGCAGCATCAGATCTCCAGCTAAGCATCCCAGCAGGTAGTATCCAGCATCCTTTTGAAGACATCCCCCCAGCAACTAGTTCCATTGCTGAACTATTATATCAAGAAGCTTCTTCTAATGTTCAGTTGAAATCTACTTTCTTCTAACTCAAAACCATTAAGCGTGGTCCTATCCTCTGGGGCAGCAGAGAACAGGCCTGTCCCTTCCTCTCTGTTGCAGCCTTTAAGGTATTAAAAAGGATAATCATGTCACCCCTTTGTCTTCTCTTTATCAAGCTGAACATGCCTAGCTCCTTCAGCCTTTCCTTGTATTTTTTGTTCTCTGTGCCTCTTAGCATCCTTGTTGCTCTTCTCTTAACTCGATCCAGATTGTATATATCCTTCTATGATTTTACGAGTGCCATTGGCATGGAAAGCATGGCACCTTTGCTCCAGTTCCAGCCAGTCTTGGCTGATACCAAAACTATCAGAAAACTTGTATTGAGTTTTCTTTCTGCAATGCATATATAACAGGATTGAGGAAGGTTTGGCCCTCCAGATCACATCATTCCTCACCTCACATAATCTAGTCACATCATTCCTCACAATTGGTCAGGGCTGATGGGAATTGAACTTTAGCATCTGGCATGCTGCAGGTTCCTTCAACACTGTAAGAATGGAACATCTGTTCTTGCTTTCTCTACCCATATCAGTGACAACTACTGATGTGTACTGGGAATACAAAAGTGTGTAATTGTGATTGAGGACATGGTCTGAATTGTAATAGGTATTAGGAAGGGAGGGAGGGAGCCAAGGGTGTGAGGTGCAGTTGCTCCTCCCAAGGAAGGGCAATGTCTTGGCCTTTACTACAGGATGTTGCAGAAGGAAGCTTTGCTTACACTCTTCAGCGCAAAACATGCTTTCGCAGTACCACTTCTGCTGACTGTGAAGAAAATGATTAAAATTAAATATACCCCCTCCCTCTTTGCAAATTCCAATTTACAGTTTAATAAATCCAGAACAGGAGTTTTATTAAATGGCTTTTGAATGAACAAATAAAAAGAGTTTAAGATAAAGGCTCCCTCATAGGTAATTGCTACACTCCCCTCCCCTCAATCCTGCTGCTTGTAAAACATCTTTTTTTTTTTTTTTAATGAAAGGAAGGAAAGTTGGGGTCCCTTACTGAGCTTGGAGTAATCTTTCCTTTGCAGCTGTTCAGCAAGGATTCCAATCCTCTTATTCATGTTGAAAAGCACTTTACTTCATAAGAGTTTGCTCCAAAGATTCAAAGTGTTTTAAACTCCAAGCTCTAGGTTTTCACTGCAAAGCTGCTTCCCTGTGCCTTAGCCAAGATCTGCAAACTTAATTTACTGGAATTTAGAAATATAAGCCCCTGTTACCTTCAGGGGTTATTTTGCATGAAGCAAGTCAAACTTTAACAAACATTTCTCCTATCTTGATTGGATCTACTTGTTATAAGGCAGGTTCTGCTGGTTTATGAGTTTCCTATATTTTAATGTCCAGTAGCTAGTTGGAAACATTTATAAATGCCTACATTCAAACAGCAATCAGCTTAAGCTGGAAGAATAGCCAGTCATTTCCCTTAGGTGGTTTGTTAATGTTTGAGGAATACAACCCCTGGAAAACATTTTTTCTAGCCTAGTAAAAGGGTGTTTGAGAAGGAGGAAGATAAAAGATCTATATACAAGAGGGGAGGGCAAAATGTACCCCTCATGCAAGCTGTTTTTGCAGCCCCTGATCCACCAGACTGCCTTAGAATACCCCTTTCTGACAAAAAAGGTGATTTGTTTCTACAAGAGCCATCCAGAAGCAATCATTTATCTATTAAATAGATATCACACACACCATACTGGTTTACCACCAGAAATAATTGGCTTTTGGCCACTTTCAGTTGTTTTATCCTCCTGTCATTGGCAGTCCTTGTGGCCCCTGTCAGTGCGGTCTAGACAATAATTATCACCACCCTGAACATCAGCGTATGGTAATGCTTTGAACAGGTAATGTTCTTGTTCAGAGCATGCCATCGGCTTACTACGCCAAGGCCACAGAAAGATAAAAACAAGACTGCAGACTCAGATCCATAATTGGAATGTATTAAACATTTTATAAGAGAGAACTTGCTTGATGGTTATGGGAGCCAGCAGTTAATGACTTCAAGTGCTATAGATGCACAGCCAACAGAGCCAATTAAAGCTTCATGCTGGGTAGTATTATGAAAATCACAGTCACTTCCATTTTTGTTGCTCTTTGGCATTTGGGGCAGGCAGTGCCACTCTGGAAGTCTGAAGGGGCAGTTGACCCCTAGACCCATTATAGTTGCCCCCCTTGATCTAATCCCCCTCCTTTTACGGTCAGTTTGTTCTGGATTGCCCTTGCACAGTCTCTTCAAATGCCTTTGGAACTCCTCTGACGTTCATTATCTGGGTATATTTCCTGGTTGCAGATACCTCCCTGGCACATTGAGGACCATCTTTGCCATCTTCTTATCATTGGTCTCATGACAAAAGGCCATTTGCCTCACATTCATGTCATTGTTATGGCTTCACCACCTGAGGCATCCTTGTTATCAACCAAATTAACGAGCAAGGCCGTCCCTCCAATTAGTGTCTCCAGTCTCCTCTTCTTCCAGTGGATGTCTTATCAATGGGTACTTGAGTCTGTTAACAACAGATTCTTGCTGTTTCATTGTGGAGGAGGGGGTGTTTGGGGATATGACTCAGATTACCCTTTCAGGACTGGATGGACAGAGGTTGTCACTGTTGGCTGTGGAATGTTTCACTATGTCTGGTCTTCATAGCAGTAGGAGAAGGAAAATTCAACTCACAGATGAGCAGAGAATGTGCCTCCTGTGCCCGGTATTTTGGCCATAGCTGAGGGAAGAACAGTGTGCCAGATTCTTTTGCTTCTGGCATTAGATCCTCAAGTGTATCGGAAGGGCAGCAAGTAATGCCTTTGGGGGCAAGGACATACTTTAGAGGAGATTCAGGGAGTAGGCCTTTTTCTCACTATACTGTTGCAGTGCTATTATTCCGCTTTCCACCTCCTGTGGAATTCTGGGGTTTGTAGTTTAGTGAGGCCAAAGAGCTCTCTGGATGAGAACTCTAAAGGCCCCTCCCAACACTGCAAACCCCAGGATTCCATAGGGTGTTGAAAGTGGAGTAATAAGACTATAACAGTGTAGTGTGGAAATGGCCCTAGTCTGAAAAATAACTTTTCCAAAGCAGTCCTTTGTGGTAAGGTGACTCTGAAGTCAGAACAGGCCTTACCATTCTGTCAGTTAATAAAGTTAGCATGTTTCCACTGTTTTTTCCCCTCTAGATATGGGTTTTAATGGCAAGTAGACATTAAGCTGAAAGTTGTTTTATGGTTCATACCTCCCTCTCCCATAACCCTGTTCTTTTTTTGGCTTAAATATTTTGGCAGGAATGGAAATGGCAGAAAGATGTATAAGTGAAGAGTCAGTTGCTATAGTTTTTTAAAAAGCTGCACAGTCCTCGGGAACCTGCTTTACAGAGTTTTTGCTTGCCAACAGGCACATAATGACCTTTTTACAGAAAAAAAGGGCTGCATTTTCAGAGCCAAAGCAAGGTCACACCCAAAAGCACTGGCTGAAGGGAGAGAGAGGCCTGTCTCCCAAGTACTGATGCATCCTCTTCAGTAGAAGCAAAACCAGTTATTAAAATTTATAAATGAGTGCTTTCTTTCTTTTGCTAATCTTCCATACATAGATGCATCTTTTTAAAATGAGCTGGTTCTGCCAGTATTGAGAACAATGTGATACAGATTATTAGAAGCATAAACCTGTATCCTCATTTAAGAAGCTTGGTTGATTTGCAGCCAGCAAGTACTAATTGTCTAATCCTTGATGGGTTGTATTCTTGCTGATTGGGTACAGTGTGTGCTTGCGTTTGTACAGCCATTTGGGATGAAAATGTTAAGACACTATAATCCTGTTGGACTTTGGTAGCCAAGGGTTACAGGCTGGGGTGGGCTGGAGTAGTAGATTATAAGATTTCTGTATTAGTACTTTAAAAAAGCCATGGCAGTGGTCATCTCTGCTACCATTTTGCTATTTCAGTCCATTTCTTACCCTTGTTCTGTGGAGGCGTCTTAGAAACTAAAGTTGTAGTCCAAATACAGTAGCCCTTCCACATTTGCAAGGATTAGGGGCACAGAACCCTTGCAAAATGGGAAAATTGCAAATAACACCCCCTGCGATTCCTCTCCAGAGCCCCCCCATTCATTTGACTCTGGACCCAGCGTTGGGGGCGGGGGAGAAAAAAGACACAGTAAAGGGCTTACCGGTACTTTCCCCTCAAAGGGAGAAGAGCACAGTTCTTCCCTTCTGGTTGCTTCTAGTGGCCTTCTTGAAAAGGGAGGGGTAGGAGCAAAGAGAGCATCTGACCAATCAGCAGCCATTACACAGCAGAAAGCGCAACTGGGTGGGCGAGAGGACACGCCTCCAGCAGTGGGAGGGGGCTTTGCTCACTCAAAAGGTAAAAACGTCCATTATAAACAGAAGCCTGGCAAGCCTGGGGTGAGAAAAATTGGTGGGGGAGGTATGCTTGTGCCTTGCAAACAATCAAATTTGTGAAGGTCAAATCCACAGATGAGGAAGGAGGACTGTACCCAGTTATCTCATTGGGATATATGTATGAATAAGGTATCAGGGATTATGTTGCATCTTGGCTTATTGTGAGATTTGTTTTGCTGAATGTATCACATGGACCAGGATTAAATATGAGGGAAATCCACTGGAGGAGGGTTAGGGATCCTGCCACCAAAGCTTGTTTTTCTGAGGGGATAATCTGGTTGGGATGCTGTTTTGGCATGCTAGTGGTGGTTGGGGCTGAAGCCCAAATGAGCTGGGTCCTTCACTCTTCCTCACTGCCTAGAGGCCACTGATAGAAGGACAGACTACAGTTGCAAAAGAGGCCTGATCATTTGCAGAAAGCACATGGCTGAGGATGGCGGGTTGCTCACTCCTGCACTAGAGGATAAAACCTGCTCCCCTTCATTATGGCACTATTATAGCACCAGCTTTTCTAAGGTACGCTTATCTGGAAGTAATCCCCACTGACTTTGGTAAGAGCACATACAGGTTGTATATCTCTTGTTGCTGCTTTCCCAACACTTGTGCATAGCTCTTATTATCCTGGCAATCTGAGAGGGTTTCCTGATGAATACCCACTGATTCACATTGACTGCCGTGAGCATCGCAGTGACCTGTCAGGAAGTCTCACCTGCAGGATAAACGTAATAGTTCACAGAACAATTTACATTTAAAATACCTGGCAGTCAAACCTTTTTAAACAAGGAGTAGATGAACCCTTGCATGCCTTGTTGTATTTCTGAGGTGTGGTCATTTTGCTCTCTGGCTGGTACTCCCCTAGATCTACTGTATGGGCAGTGTTTTAATAAGAGAGGCTGCAGCCTTATAATTATTTACCTAAATGGCTCAGAACTTAGTGAGACTTACTTCTAAGCAGGCATGTATAGGGTTGCAGTGTTAACGAAGGTTAATCCTTGGTTTGAACTCGCACATCTTCTGGAATTGCAGAAACACTCTGTGAAGCTGTCGGAGGTGTTTCAGAGCTCCATTTTTTACCCCTACCGCAACCTCTGGTTTGAACAGAAAGAGAATAATGTGGAATTTTCATTGCAGAATTCCTTCAGGTTCCAGAACTGGAATTTCCTTGCATTAAAACCTGGGTTGTTCAGACACAGAGCACACATAGTTTTGTTCCACTTGGAGGCAGAGTAAGCTCTCTGCACCCTCAAACCATTACCTAAGGCACCATTGAGTTCATTGGGAGTTTCTCTGAAATTCAGCTGTACAACTAAAACCCCACCCTGCATTTTTATTTTAAGCAAGAAAATGGTCTGCCTTTCTCCAGTATGTGAACTGTAAATCTTGTTTGGTCTCTTCTGTATCCATTCATTTCACTGGGGCCCTGAAAGAAGTGCCTAGCAGTTGATGCAGTTCCTGATATTTCAATAAATTGTTCAAGATTAAATAAACTAAAAAAAAAAAAAGAAAAAATCAGAAATGAACAAAATCAATGATTTCTTACATCTATACCCTCTTGTAGAAACAGCTCATAAAGTATTGCTTAGGTTATTTTTAAAGCTTCCTTAAACTTTGATCTTTCAGTAACTTGCTTTGTAAGTTTAACTTTAACCAGCTCCTGGTCATTTAATTCAATTCCACTCCAATCTGGATTCCATATGGGGTTGAGACATTTTCCTGGCAGGGCTCCAGCTTGGGTTAATATATGCTAGCTCTTGGTTTTATTGTCCTGATACCAGAGGGCAAGGGAAAGTTATTCTTGTGCTGGAACAGTACATGAGATAAGAGTGTATATGCATAAAGGAATAGGAAACTTGTGGTGAGCTATCTTCTTGGAACAATCCCCTCCCCACAACAATAGTATATGAAGTTCTTCTTTTTAGCCATATCCAGAAAAAAAATAGTTTAGATAAAAGTTCCTAATTTCTAAAATGATGGTAGGATGAGTCAAGGAGTGGTAAGATGTGACCTCACATTTTGCAGTACAGTGAGGAACATTTATCTTGAGGTTGATTCCCAGCTTCATTACTATCACTTCAGAATATGACAAATGAATTCAGGTTTTATTAACAGACAACAATGAATGTGCTTGGTTTTTCCTCTGTCCCTACAAAACTACTTTTGCGGTTTTGAAACAAGGGCAAAAAAGCATGGGTGAAAGTAGAGCGCTGTTTATGGGCATTCCTTAAACTGGGAGTCCAACAGTGGCCTCTGAAATGGTGTAAGCAATTGCTGGTGAAGTGAAAAACCTTGTCCTTTGCTACTCCCCACAGATACTGTGTATGTTTTAATGGCTCCAGATATATAATACAAACTGTGATCCACACACAGCCATCCGGTCATGTTTGCTCACTGTGATTTGATAGGATTTCTGTTTTTGCTGCCTGGTTAGGACTGCAGATACAAGGAAGCCTGGCCAAGAGCACTAAGTAAAGAGCAATGCATGTGCAGTGGTGTAGCATTAGAGCTTTGGAAAGTTGTTACTTTGGACTAGAACACCTCTAGAACCCCAACTAACATGACTACTGGCTGTAATGGCTGGAGGACTGGGGAGGGGGGTTGTAATTCAAAGAAATAGTTTTTCCAGGTTCTGAGACAAATGCAAGAGTAGTGTGATTCCTGTCCTGTGAAATGTTTCTTAGCCTTTTGCTTCCTTGATCTGCCGGTTGTGCTTTAAATGTTTAAACCTAAATGTCTCGCCCTTTTGCGATGTGTCAGCTTTACACAGTAAATCAATACAAAATGACCAAGGCACTCTTGTTGTCACAAATCATACATGATCCATCCAGCAGAGCTTACTTTGCAAGGATCTCTGCCAGCACTTTGGTTGTAAACTTTCTGGGCAGGGGCATTCCTAAATGATAAGACAGAAATAAAATACAAGTGTACCTTGGTTGATGAAGTGAAATACAATTATACCTTAGTAAACAAAGTGAAGTGGAATAACCAGGTCAGGTAAGCTTGCAGAAGTAAACAAAATAATTTAAATCCTTCTAGGAACCACTTAGAGGCTTCTTCCAAAGTGCATCCGGGGATATTTTTTGTCTTTCATCATCCTTCACTTTTCTAATGACTTCTAGTTAGGTGTCCAAGCTTTTATAGATCCCTGCTTCTATGCTGGTGACACAGGCTTATCTGCTTACCACTCTTCTCTCTGTTTTCCTGTTCTTGTAGGGGCAATAAGAGATGCTGCTTACCTTGCCAGTTGTAGGCAGACACAGATAGCTACAGGAGGATTGACTAGATTAGAATCCCATCCTTTCCCAACTTGGGCTTTACTGCATAGTTTGCTGCGGGCATGGTGACACTGGAAGTCTGTGTTTCTTCAACCTCCTTCACTGTCCTCCCTATGCTGATGCTTGCTAAGCACAAAACAAAGCAAAACCTCTGGCTCAACAGAGGATGAGAGGCAAAAGAGAGGCTGGGAAGCATAAAAAGACTGTAAAAAGAAGCCTGTTTGTCAGAGGATTTCTTAAGGGAGATATGGCTATAAACAAAACAGCTGGGATATAGGTGGTCTTTTGATGAACCAGTTGGTCTTCTGCATATCCTGGGTCTAAAAAACTGCTATCAGGACCAAACTAAATATGATGTTCTTTTGACTTTGAATCATCACATTTTTTGATTTTGAATAGCTTTAAAATGTGTGATGGAATCCTTCCCCTTCCAAAATAGCCATAGCAGTTAACTAGCAGTTAACTAATCAGTTGCCCTACCAGTTTGCTATCTCCATCGGTATCCTCTAAGCTCCTCTAAGCTCTATTCTGCCAGTGAATGCAGAAGTGTGCTTTGCCAAACAGGTTGTGTTTGTTTTGCCTTTGGTTCTGTATTGCTGTAAAGTGTTTAGGCACCACTTATAGGCTTACAGAATTTGTGGAGGAGGGCTAGGTAGAGAAACCAGACTTAACATCATACCGTGGTTCAGCAAAACTTGGGTTTGCCCGCTCCGTTCTCTCTTTGTATGCTCTTGATTCCTGAATTTCGGATGGCAAGGCAGGTCATAGTTTGCTGGTCATTCCAAACTGGGCAAACTGTTTTCCTGTAGAATCAAAAGTATGTGAGAAATAGAGAATATAAGCCAGAGGCTTTCTCAGATCATGATTTCTGAATGGGCTTCTAGTGACTTGTTCAGGCTTACCAAATTAAAGGCAGAGATGGGAGCTGAGCTCAGACTTCTCAGGCCAAGGTCTGTATTCAAGTTTTTCCACATCTACATAAAGCATTTTCCATGCAGGATGGGACATAGAAAGAAAAGGGTTCTATTCTCATAGTCCAAGTTCACAACATAGTGGGATTCCTGACTTGAGCTTTGTAGAAGGAATTTAACCTGTAAATACATTTAATGAAATTCCATAACCCCAGCAGGCAAAATCTGGGATAGTTTTATATGCTGAGCATTTAGAAGGAGATGAATTTTTGTTTTCTTAGCCTTTTCTTTTTATGACAATAAGCCACAAGCCCTAACAGAAATGAAAAAGAATTTGAGATTAATAACTTTTGCAAATCCAAAAGAACCGCTGAACAGCACTTAAGCTTTGTTAATATATTATGTTTTCTTCAGACCTGAATTGTAGCAGCAAACCCCAGCATCCCAGCTGTGAATCTTAAGCTTTCCTCAGGTGTATGGAGCTCTGGTTTTCTGTGGAATTATGCCAGATTCCGGCAGCCATTCAAGCACATTTATCTTTTAAATCTTATATTTTTAGTTTGCTGATATCAAGCTCAAGGTCTAAAACTGTAATTTGTTCAAATAATGAGTGTATTGATATGTTCAGCTGAAGCATTGGGGCACAGAAGAAACTCTTTTCAAGATTCTTCTCTCACATGGAGAAGAAAAAGAAGGGATGGGATAAGACAGGAGTAGGAGTTGCCTTCTGGGTAATGTTTGAAAGAAAGTGGGTGGGATGGAGATACTCCTTTTAGGGGGATACAGGTTCTTTCTCCAATATCTTCTCTATATTTTGGTCATAGAGAGCCAACATGGTGTAGTCATTTGAATGTTGGACTAAAACTCTGGAGACCAGGGTTTGAATCCCTGCTCAGCCATGAAAACCCACTGAGTGGCCTTAAGTTAGAAATGATTTGAAGGCACATAGTAACACCAACAACTTTGGACATGACCCTGAAGCACTGGGAGAATAAGCACGAGTCATAGCATCCTTTGGTTTCTTCTGAAGAACCTTCCAAATGGTCTCAGGGCATTGGGGATTAGGAGCACATTGCCATTCATCACTATTACCCAAAATTTTTATTAGGAATTAGATAGTGTCTTCCTAGTCTCCTTCACACAGATAGGAGATGTTTATATGGCCCTTTGCATATACCAGCCATGTAGAGACCAAGTGGGACCATATCTCCTGGCTTTCCTCCTTGAAGTCTGTGCACATTCAGACAATACCATGGTGTGGTCGTGGGGGTTTTACCTGCCTAACAATTATCTGGGCTACAACCAGTGTTCTGCTGGCAGAACTTTCATCTCTACTCCAAACTGCAGTCCTCACTGAAACCACCCAAAAAGCAGCTTCAGAGATTTTCTCAGTGCTCCAGAGATGGTTTTGAAGGCCCATTGGGTGTTGGGCTGCAGTGAGGGGGGGATTGAATTCATGGGGGTTCTACCAGAGGTCCACTAGATTTATGAGCCTAAACCCATTAATTTTATTTCTCATTGTCTAGCCAGGTAGTATGGTGGTGTTTAACATGTATCTTGTTTGAGCAAATCTTGTTTCCTTACAGCTCTGTTTAATTGCATGCCATTGGTTTCAGTGCAGCCCCATGTATGCTAATTCACAAATACATCCTACTGTGTGGGGCTTACTCCCATGTAAATATGTACAGGAAGGCAGCTTCTGTGACTGCAGCAACCAACTTATGTGCAACTTTGGTTATTCATCTTGATTGTCTAGACTGGAAGCAGTCTTTAAAAGTAGGCTAGGAAATATTTGTATTACACAGATAGGACCATTTAATTAAAATTAAACCTGTTCTTCTTCTCATAGTGTTGAACAGTGATATAAATAGACAATAGTTTGGATCAACTCATCCGTCCTCTTTTATGTAGTCCAAGGCATTTCTGATTTCTACAGCACTAGAATTATTCAAAGGAATGTGCTTTTTAAAATTTTTGATTGCTGTAGCTTCCTTTTCTGTAATTGAGGCATTTTGGTCCTTGCATACACCCTGCCTTATAAATAGTTCCCGACTGTTCCTAGCCACTCTGTTGAAAGTTTTCAGTCCATCCAGATTTAATCATAATTGCTGTCAGCCTTGGAGAAAATTGAACTTTCTTAGCCCACATGTAATTATAGAAGAACTACCAGTACTGGAGCAGATTTCTTTCCATAATGGATATAATCAAGTCCTAACCACTAGTATTCAAACAGCTGCCAATAGTTCAGCAACTAGTTTGCTTTTTACTGGGTTTTGGCTTGAAACGGTTGCTACTTGTGGGTTTCAAAAGATGGAGGTTATGATCTTGCATCCAGTAATGGAAGGATAGGTTGCTTTGATTGTAGCGAAGTACATACATCTGTGACTAGGGGAAGGATCCATGCCTCAGCTTTCTAAAAGTAAATGCTTGTATTCTAGAAACACTTAGTCTCATTTCAGTTGTCCAGTGTGTCTGCCCCTGATACAAGTTCCCTGATAATTTAAACAGCTTTTCCATTATGAGTATTGCAAAATAATCCAATTCATTCTGTTGGCTGGCTGGGATTTTTTTTTTTTTTTATAATTTTGCTTTTGCAGAAAAGACAAGTGTGTGGAAATGAGGTAAAAATTAAGGTGGACTGAGAGAAATGTTTTCCTCAGTCTCTCTCTAATACCTTGTGTCATCAGACCCAAGGAGGTAACTAAAGGGAGCAAGAATGATATTTTCTCTAAATTTTTTTGCTGGGCACTTTCTTAATAGTATCAGCTAACTGGCCATTGGTGGAGAGAGAAAAAACAGCTCGGAATTCACCTTGAAGAGCCTTTGGCAGTGCCTTGGAGTGATGATACCTTGGGTACGATGGGGAATGTTAGAATGGTAATGCAGTGGTCTTAGGGCAGGCATTAGTACTGGCATAGCCTGAAGGGCTGCTGGAATTTAGCAGCCGTCTGAAAATGAGAAGTGCTGATATCCAAACTTCGGTGGATTCAGTGGATCCTTATTATAATCTAGGAGGCCTGTGCACGGTTAGGAGCATCCTTTTACTGTATGAACAGAAAATACCTGACTTTGGTATAAACCTTGACACTTGCTGTGTGGTCAAGTCAAATCTGATCCTTGAGCAGCTGTTGGCAACACAGACCCCCCCCCAAAAAAACCCCATATTCAAATGTCATGGTAAAATATGTCTCTACTAGTGCTGATGTAAGTTGCAATTGGTAGTAGAGGCTTTGCTGTGGGAAACCGAAAGCTGTATTCACAGTATGATGTGGCTGATAAAATATTCTTGGATTAAAACCTCTTAGGCCTAGAGGGGGAAATGCAAGAAATACATGGAGTTCTGATCACTGAATGTTGTCCAGGGGTTTTCCTATGAGACTGTCGTATTAATTTCTTTTCTCTTGCAAAGGAGTAATTAAAAGAAAGACGAGCTGGGCAAGTCTGTTGGCTAATAGTGCGGGTACTTCTTTGGGTACTTTCCTCAGTAGAGCAGAAACTAGGAGGTGAATGGCTGAAGGCATCTGAGCTAGAGCATTGCTTCACAAGACAGAAAGTCAAAAAATATCCTTTTCTTCTTTCACCATAAATAAGTGTAGAGAAGTAAATAGATGTCCTTGAGATACATTGGTTGGCAGTGGGAGGCGGCAAGGAGTGGCTGTTGGGGGTAAGGGCTGCAAAAGGTTACTTTGGGCCATGACACTCTATCAAAGGAATTCCCCATTGATTTGACAGCAAGCCTACACAATGCCAGCATTATGCCATGGCCTCTTTAGCAGAGTAAAGCATCCGGGGGTTTGGCAGAGCAGTGAAATTGCTTTTCCTTCTCTTGTGGGTTGGAGGAGGAAGAGGAAGATAGTTGTAGAGGTAGGGATTTGATTGCTTGCTTGAAATGCTGAGTATTGAGAAAATCTGAGTCCATTACCAGGAGCAGAAAAATGCACTCAGATGGGTCATTTTTTTCTCTTTAAAAAAAATCGGGGCTTTTCTTTTGTAAGCATATGGCAGTTTTGCTTGTAAATGTCTCTTCACAAATTGTAGTTGTAAGGCTTTCCATAGCAACGCTAGAAAAAAACAATACAAAACTGTAGAAATGAACTCCTCATAGGATTTTTTTCTGTTCATCAGAAGACTGAAACACAGGGAGCCATACTTTTAACTGATTGGATTTTAAATACTCTGTGTTTTGGGTCTTTTCTCTCCCCCCACCCAAGCACACCTGGTGCGCTTTGGGTTTTGATACAAGGTAATAAAGATTTGAGAGAGCATTCTCTTGCATGTTTGGTTTTTACTTCTGTTAAGTGATCCAGCAGCGGAATTAAGTATACTTAGCCACCACCTGTTGTGAATCAAAATTCTGCTGGAAGCCGAGGACATCAAGATATTACAGAAGTGATTTGCAAATCCTCCGCTTGCATTGATGGTAGTGCCTGAAGTAGTAATGTCTGCCATTTCTCCTGGGATGATGTGTACACGTTGTAGATGCAGCAGATGCATTCTGTTGTAGTTGTGCCCATGACAAACGTAAAGGAAGGCATCATTCAGTCAGACTTCTGGCCATCAGGAACAGCAATTCACCTTTTAAAATTAGTTTCACATTCCTTGCCACTGTTTATTTTTTTTAAAAATACTGATTTTTCAAAAATCAGACATAGACTTCTCACTGCTAAAGTTTTTATTTTTGGAGTGGCAGCATGGCCTAATAGTTTGCTCATTGGACTAGGACTCTGGTAGGCCAGGGTTTGAATCTCTGCTCATCCATGGAAACTCACTGGAGGACCTTGGGCAAGTCACACTCTCTCAGCCTCAGAGGAAGGCAAAGGCAAACCCCTTCTGAACAAATTTTTCCAAGAAAACCCCATGATAGGTTCACCTTAGAGTTGCTATAAGTCATAAATGACTTGAAGGCATACAAGAACAACAAAGTTTTGGCAGTCTCTGGCCCCCAGAGGATTCTAGGAGGAAAAGCTAGTCCCTAAACCCACATCAGTCTCCAGCCCATTGTTTGAGAATGCCTTAGCTGTTGTGTTCAAGGGCCACACAAAACAGTGTGGGATATGTGTGTTTGTTTTAAAGGGGTTTAGAAATACCAAAGATACATTCAGTTCATGCTTTTCCTATCCGTAGTTCCTTCTACCTGTCAAGAAGACAGCATGGAAGAGAGGCATGTTCTGCATATGGGCTGTTCTTCCTCTGAAATAGTCATGTGGTATGTGGGGAGGGGGGAATTATAGTTCTATTAAATGAAGTAGTGAGACCCAGAATTTTATTTTTTATTTTTTACCCCTGAGCCCTACATTTCAATACATTTGGGGCTACCATGACCCTTTTTAATTTTTTAAAAAAATTAGGAGTGGAAGAGCATGACAGGAGGTAAATCCCTTCAATATCCTCTGGGGGAGCAATGCAGTTCCCTATCTAGGTCTCGTCACGTGTTACATTTTAAGGAAGAATCGCAACCTGACTCAAAGCCTCTTGAGTTTCCTGCCCTGGCCTGCTCTCAGATAATAATAAGTGAACTGGGCTGAACAGCATCCATTTAAACATCCAGTGATTCATGCCTACACAACTGGGAAGATTTTGCATTCAGGTACATAAAACATAGCCCCATTAACTTGTTATTTTCTCCAGATGAGCATGTTTGAAACTCTTACGAATCTGAGAAATTTCCATGAAAGACAGTATCTGTTTTGGTTATGTGAGTGTGATCCTCTGCACATTTGCTAGGAAAAAAGTTGAAATTCATGTTCTATCCTACTTCTTAATTTCTCTTTCTTTCCTCCAGTTATTATTATGAGTAGCCTGCTCATAAGGATGAAGTACATTAGTTAGTGTAAGGGTCTCAATACCCTAAAGGCACCAGAATCTGCCTGATTTTTGAAGCTAAGCAGAGTCAGCCCTGGTTAGTACTTGTATGGAAGATCACCAACAAATACCAGATGCTGTGGGCTATATTTCAGAGGAAGGAACCAGCAAGACCACCTCTGAGTATTCCTTGCCTAAGAGAATCCTGTGAAATTCATAGGTTTGTCATAAGTCAACAGGTGACATGCGCACACGCACTAGTTAGCAAGTGAGTTCACAAAAGCTGTTATTTCTGCATTCTATGAACTGGCAGCTTGCTTTTTTAAAAAAATGTAATCACTAGATGCTTTAGTTTGTAATTTAAAGATAGGGTGAGAGCCCAATACTTGCTGGTTCTTTACATTTTTTTGTAATCCTCCTGGAAAACTCTTGTGGTTGAATGAACTAAAAAGGTAATAAATAAATGAAAGTGCATAATCTGCCAGTCCTCTGACCCATTAAGTGCTTTAGCATGACTGTCTTTTCACAGTAACCAGTGAGATTAACATGAGGTGTTAGCACAGTTGATGGATTTTCATTTGTATGATCAATGCAAGTGTCTTGTTGGGATGACAAAAGAAAGTTGTGTCCTTATCTCCCCCCTCCTGTTCTCTGGGCCTCCAGTGGGTAGATTTAATTAACATGTTGCTAGATAGGGCAGACCTCTGAGAGAAAAAAGAATTCCATAACTGAATAGGGTATTATAGAAACATCTGCACTTCTAACAGCACTACCTTCTCAGCAGAAGTAGCTGGCTGAGTACAAAGAGCAGCTACATTCTTGACTTGATTAGATTAGCTTGGGGTCTCTCTACTGTTTCCAGCCTACACACTTCTCAGGCTGGTAACAGATCTGGCCTTGAGTTTCCACTTGATCTCCCTGTCCTCAGACACACCAGCTAACTTTTATTTCTTGAACACACTTTAATTAAGTTTTTTAAAAAGACTGTAGAGGCAGCTCAACTATGCAAGACTTGGTTATGTGCTTTTTTTTTTTAATTTTAAGAATTTTCAAGTTATTTTATAGTCCCCGTGTGTTTTACCACAGACGTCATCAGTGTGATAAGTGTTTGGTTCACAAACAAGTTTTCCGATGGTTTTCTTCCATGTGAATCAGTTCCCATATATGAGATTTGTACAGGAAGAAGTAGAGTGCTAACTAACCATACACATAGGTGCATTGATAAATAACCTGTCATTGTAGCATCCATGCATACCTCTATACCTACCTACACACACACATACACATCTGTTTCTGTTGACATAATGTGTACTAGCCAGTGCTCTTGTTTTCCTGTCTGTTCTTCAACTGTCCTCAGAATCTCTTCTCCCAGTGCCTTCAGACCAAATGTTTCAGTCCTTTGTGGCAGCCCAAAGGTTCAAACGTGGGTGTGCTCTGCACACAGTTTCAGTCATATTTGGAAAAAAAGAAACACAATGGCTTTAAGAAAGGAAAGAGATCTATAAAAGGATAGTAAGAAATTATGGTTATCTTGATAACTGCATGACAGTAGGGAAGAATTTAGTTGTTGTTCATAGTGGCCAGCATCCTATTTGCTGGTGTAACTGTGCCAGTACAGTTGGCAGGTCTTCACCAAGATGGTTTCTGCTAACCTCACCTCTTTGTCATTATGTCCCAATCAACAAATGACATATGCTGATGTACATGACCCTCTATTGTGGTGTAAGTTACCCACAAAAAGCTCCAACCTGAGTCTTTCAAAGATAGCCTTTCTTGGAAATGTTGACCTGAAGAAGGGGCAGACTCCTACATCTTCAAACCTAATCCTTGAGGCTGCTTTTATGAGGTGGGAAGTTGACATTTGCTTGTGTGGTGTTTGCATTTTTAAGACACTGAAATATATCCTTGCTTTCTTTTTTTTCTTGCTAGCTCCCTGCCGACCTTGCAGTGACACAGAAGCACTCTTGGCTGTCTGCACTAGTGACTTTGGTAAGTTTACTTGATTTCTCTGCAACTGTGCTCAACGTTGGTTTTTAAACCCTGGTGTTTCCTTATTGTGATAATTTGCTAGATTTGGCCTACAGAAACCTCAGCAAAGAGTAAACAAACTGAAAGTACCAGATTGTGACAAACAAGGGAATTCTTTTCTCCCTATATCAGAGTAAACAAAGTGTGCCCAAGAACTACAAAGGGAACAAGGCGGTAAAAGGCTTTATGGATTTTAGCCCTGAAGAGATTCAATTAAAGCCATTGTGTTCAGCTAGCTCTTTTCTGCAGTGGACAAAGGGGGACAGGCAGCAATAATAGAGGCAAAAGTTCAAAGGTTTTTAGGAGCAAGCAGTAGGAATTATCCTCTTGATGTTCCTAAATAGACCCCTGACAAAAGCCAAAATACTAGTGCTTGTTTTTAAATTAAATTTGAGTTTTTTAAAACGGGGGCAGTTTTGCTTCTAATTCTGTTATGTTGTAGATGGAATATATGGTTTTCCCCATCCTATTGGCCATAGGAACAAGAAGAGGTCAGCCCCAGAAATGCTTTAAGCAAAACAAACTGTGAAATGAAGTTGGGTTTTGACAGCAATAAGATTATTTTTTGCAATTTGACTTGCTCTGCAGAACTGGACTGTATCTCAACAGCAGTTCTAGATTGAGGGTCAAATTTCAGTCTCCAGAAAGGAGACGCTGAGAGGTAAAGCTGGAATCAAAAAGCTGAATGCAGAAGAGACTCGGTCTGGAAAATTATCTTTGAGCTGTGGTCTATAAAACCCCCTACTCTGTCCTTATCTAGAACTGTCTTAAAAACATATGTGTGGACATGAAATGGTATAACATGTTATGACTTTAGTGAGTTTTGTGAGAAGGGAGCAGGCGATGTAGTCTTAGCTCACATATTTTGCTTTGAGGATGAAGAGAAATTTACTACAGACAATGCCTATGTAAAATTGAAAAACAGCCCCCACAAAAACACAGAAGTAGACTAATCAAAAGTATCCTTTCTGGTTTGTCACACCCACCAACTCAAAAAGTTTCTCCAGCATAACTGGTGGGGTATCTATTTTTCTCTGTATGATTGTTAAATAACATTAAAGCCATTTTCCCACGCTCGGAATGTAGAGTAAGCACAGCAGTGAAACAGCTGGGCATGTCTGATCTTGGGCATCTGCTACAGATAAAAATACAGTCTACTAGTGTTATGAACATAATGGGTAATATTCTGAGCAGGGGCAAGAAAATGCAACATCCAAGACTTGCAGTGGGATTGCTCTAGGTTTGTCTCTGTGGAAAATGTTCCCTAGACAGGTGGTGGCTCGCTCTGAGTGATTCTTCATGGCAGAATGCCAGAGAATTCAACTTAAACATTAGTAGGCCATTAATAGAACTCAGTTGAAAAGTCCTCTCTGAGTCTTAGTGCAGGTATTTAATTATCTTCACAATGCTTGTGCTATTTGACAGGGTGTTCTGTAGGATTAATTCCTGGTGGCACACAGTGAAGGAAATGATTGCTTTTCCCATCTGGTAGTTTTCTACAATAGAAAAATGTCAATCATCAGGTCAGGGGTGGGAATCATGAAGTCCTCTAAATGTTGTTGGACTGCAACTCCCAGCAGCCTAGCCATCCCAGCCAGTGATGATGAATGCTGGGATGCGTGAGGCTCTGACAACTTCTGAAGGGCCACATGATTCCCATCCTTGTTGTAGAGAGAGCTGAGAACTAGAGCTATCACATTTTAAAAGCATTTAAGGTTACCAATGCCGGGTTTTAGAATATAAATATCCATTGAATACATATACTGTAGATCAAACATGAATTGCTTCGATAGTTCTCCTGGAAGTCACTCAAGAGACATCTGCATGTATTATACTTCTCTCCACTAGGGGATCATCAGAGATACTATAAAATAGTTTTCAGTTCCCTTGTTCTTTCACTTGCCTTGATGTGTAATGGAAAAGTCATTTGTACTACCTAGGGAGGAGTGAAGGTAAACTACCAACCTCCCAGGTATGGTACTCCCACATAGCCACAAAATCAGTAGTTTGCAGAAAGGACCAGAAAAAATATGTAGTGTAATAGTTAAAAATGGTGCTTGGCACAAGCATCTTATGAAATGAAGCTTGCTAAATATTCACTTTACTCCACCTATATATGGAAACAGTTATGTTACAGGCCAAATCGGTGGCTTAGTGCAGTCCTCCTAAGTTTGAGACCCTTCAGATATGTGAGACTCTCTGCTAGCCATGTTGACTTGTAAGTGATTGAAATCTTAGTCCAATGTGTATGGAGGACTCCAGGTTGGGGAAAGCTTGGTCTTTTCTTAAAGTGGATTTAAAATGGACTGCTGTTAATCCTGATCATGTACTAATATTGTTGATTTGATACTTTTGAAAAAGATTTGCCTAAAATGATCTTGAACAACAGATAGTGAGATTAACCTGAAAAGTTGCTGTTAAAGAATTATTTCTTTAATCAGTGGAGAAAATCTTACATCTTATGGAGGATGAACTGAAGAATTCTTCATATCTAATTGTAAAACTATTTTCAAAAAATACAAATCTGGCAACATATCTTAATTTTATTTATATTCATAAATGCAGATCTAAAATACTTCAGTACAGAAATATATAGTGATACTAAGAAGTTATTAACTTTTGGGGGGTGCATACCACTTAGACTGTATTTTTTTCCTATTGTGTTTTAGAACTGGGTGGTACAATTTCCCTTTTTCTTAAAAGATGCCATTGAGTCAATGGCCCAAAGTGTTTATAATTCAAATTTCCATAGACATTAAGAGGTAGTGGTAGATGTGTCTCTGTGTGTAGTGCAAAGATATTTGTATGTATAAATCCTTGAGGTAATTATGTATTTTCCATCCCCAGTTGTCAGAGGTACCATCCAAAATGTCATAAATGATAAGGAGCAGAAAGATTCCATCATTGACGTGACCGTGGATAGAATTTACAGACAGAAAACAAAGATCTTCAAGCCTACAGAAGACAGTGACAGGTGGCAAGGACAGATCAAGACCTTGCTTCAGTGTGGAGTGAGACCAGGAGAAGGATATTTCCTCTTCACGGGCCGCATGCACTTTGGGGAGGCCAGGCTAGGCTGTGCCCCTCGTTTCAGAGACTTCCAGAGGATGTACAAAGAGGCCAAGGACAAAGGTCTAAATCCATGTGAAATTGGCCCAGACTAAAACTCTTCAACATAGGTCATTTTTGGGGTTCAGAAAGAACTAACTCTTAGTTGCTGCAGATGCTTTGATCTAAATGGAACTAATAACTGATGAGAGTGGAACAGCTTGATGGTGGAACATTTTCCTTTTGTTTGGAGGTCTTTCAGAGGAGATTGGACAAGCATCTGTCAGGAAGGGTTTAAGTCTAGGGACTCCTGCTGCTCCAGGAGGCTGGACTAATTGACCCTGGTGCCTTTTAACTCTATGATTTTATGAATACAGGAACCACAACAAGCCAGTCCTTCCAGCACTTGGCATGCTAATGAAAGCAACAGAGGTACGAGTTAAAGGATCCAAGGCTGAATTTGCAATTCCACGTCTTGCCTATGGTGAACTAAATTATTTTTGTAACTTGGGGCTGGGGTGGGGAGGGAATCCCAACAAGGGAAAAAAAAAAAGAAAATGCATCACAATCTCCATGTCTTAAAAATGTAAATCAGTTGATGAACTCTGTATCTTTGTAATACTAATGTTTAAAAATGTGTTAAACAGATGTAGCATTTTGCATGATATAAATGGACAACAGCATGGTAGAGGCTGATGAAACCATCCAATGTTTTGTAAAAAGCTTGATGTACAATTTTTTTAAAAATTGTTTCTTATGACAAATTTATAGAACCAAACACTTGCTTTCCTTAAAAAAGAGAGAGAGAGAGAGAGAGAGAGAGAATGTACAATTGCCACCTGATTTTTTTCCCCTCAGGCTGGTGCATTGTTTCCATTCCAGAAAAATAAAAAAAAAGTTCTTGGATTTGACCTTAAGTTATTTTTGACTTCTAAGTATTTTTCTTGCTTTTCACAGTATCAACAGAATGGTTGAAAATATGAAAGTGCTTCTGGGAGATTGGGAAGCCACTTCCTTAACCCTAGGTTTACACGCACTAGTCACATAGAACTGCAGAGATTGCACTGGATTCATACTGCCTTCTGGGTTAAAAGTCAGGATGTCACTCTTGAGTGGCAGCTGTTTCCTTACTTCCCATGTAACATCCCTAAGATCAACAGAGATCACCACCATAAAAATACCAAGCTTTCTCAGAGCTTGGTCTACAAAGGCATATAGAAAAGATCTATTCCTAACTTACTTCCCATTGGAGACTGCTTAGCTCCTGAGTCTTGACTATTTTTCAGTATAAGCTTGATTTGGCTTGAAGAGACAGCTTGTGGGCCAGGTTCAACGTGGTAGGAAACAAATTGTTTGTATCTAGTGATGTATCATGCTTTTTACTGTGAACTTTCATAACATATAGGATTTAGGTTGAATAAGTAAAGGTAGGTCAAATATGTAGCACCACCACTCCATCCTTGGGAAACTGAAATTTCACCATTCCCCAGTTTTAGAGCCTTCAGCAGATGTTTGCCTATCTCATGTTTTCAGGTATTCCTCTGTTTATCATAAGGGATAGAAACTGGAACCTTAAATTAAACCTTAGATTTTGAGGGATCTTCAAGAGGTCTTTTGAATTCTTAGTTCCATATACATGTCAAATAGGGTAGTAATACATTTCTGTGACCATTACTTACTGAGAGTTAGAAAGTGCTCTGTTAATACTTCCTTCAATGGCCTTTACTTCATTTTGGCTCCAGTCAGATCTGCATCCACCACAGCTATCAAAAATAAAAACAGAAGATAATTTGTGTAGACTTCACAGGATTTGTTAGATGTCAAGACTCTATACTGTCCTTTGGGTTGTAAAATCATGGGAATGTGTTCCTCTTTGCTTGCACTGCATCAACTACAGATGAGCATCTCTCAGCAGAAGTCGCATGCTTCTAGGACAGGTCAGCACCCTGGCACACTAACTATAGGCCTGGAGCAATGAACAGTTGTTTGTAGTAGAGGCATGTGTGACTGCAACATACCATTGCTTTAGTGACTTTTCACACTACACAATTATAGCACTGTGATTCCACTTTAACTGACATGGCACCACCTTGGGATTTGCAATTTGTTTCTTTAATATCCCACTTTCCCCCCATACGGGAGCAGTATTTAGATTATCAGCCAGTGAGCTCCTCTCATGTCTCTGGCCAAACTACAGCTGTGTCTTTACAAATGTGGGGCTTTTTTACGCTACATAATTACAGCACTATGGATTCCACTTCAATGGCCATTGCTGTTCCTATGGAATCGTGTGGTTTGTGAGTTGGTCAAAGGCAGAGGAAGAACTGTCTGGTTGAAAATTCTAAATGTCCCTCCCTAACCTGCCAGTCCCAAGATTCCATAAGATGTTGAAAATGAAATAATAGCACTATAACAGTGTAGTGCAGAAGGAGCCTTAGAAATGTGTGGATTTTCAAAACAAGATATGCTTCAGCCTCTTTTCAGTTTCGAGGGGCACAAGGCATAGGGAACTGTAAACCCACATAACTTCAATAGGATAGGGTTCCATGAAATGTAACTGAAGTGGAACCATAGTGCTATAAATGTGTAGTGTGAAAGAGCCTCTATGGAACACATCTTTATAAAATACTGAGTTAAATATGTGTCTTGAAAATATATTTATTCCACTTTTGACCAAGGTGTATACTTGGCAATAGTAGGAAACCTCTTTCAGCTCAAGACCAAAATTCAATTTCAGAGAAATTTTTTGTGGCCAAATTCCAGTGGTGAATGGAGCAAAAGGTCAAGGCTGACAGTAACAAGGAATCCCCCAGCATATTTCACCTTAAGACTCTTATTGCTAGTAGAAGTCCATGTTAAATGTGCTACAATATCTTCCTCTTTCTTTGTATACTGAAACAGTCTAATATGGCTGTCTTCTTGAAAAGTAATGCAACATTTTAAAATGGAGAAAAAGACAGACAAAAGCCAGGAAGACACCTAACAGTGATGAGGAAAAGTGTGGCCCTCTGAGGAAGCCAGCAGGGCCACTTTGGGTCCAAGATCCTGAAGTTCTTCACCCTTGCTGCAGTTAACACTAGCAGTTGCAGTAAATATATGGTGGGGGGGGGCAATTGGAAGCACATCTCAAACAAACTCAATGACAAGACACAGAATGAGTACCAATCTTGTGCTGCCAAAGGCCTCAGTAAACACAAGGAGTTATTAACTAGCAGTTAAACAATAACAGTATAGGATTCAATTTCTCATTCAGATTATTATTTAAATATGCTTTCACGCTTTCTGAATAAATGTTTCTTTAACACCCATCCAAATTTCTTAACAAGCCAATGCCTCCAATCTGTCCCCATTTTCCAAAGGTGTTACGGTATCATGGCTGCACACTTCCAGCCTATCCACAGTACATCTATATGATTTGAAGAGTTCTGGCTCCTTCCTTTTTATCACATTAACCTTGGCTGCAGCCTGACTTTTGTCCCCGAGTTGCCAGTTTTGCTGAACGTTCAGCTTGCTAGCTGTGTGTCTGCTGCCCAAGTCTTTGTCCTCCCTTACATCTTGTGTTTTGCCACACGGCAAGTTTTCTTTTGTGTGGGAAGTTTTCAAAATTGCTGACATGCATTGCTACATGCCTATTACTACGATGCTGGCAGGTGCACTATTAAAAATTACAGGCTGTGTGAGGGAGGGACTGACAAGGGTAATTTAATGCACACTTTATTTTCTTCAGAAGGAAGTATTTATCATGGTCTTTATCATGAGCCACACTGGATAGCCCGAGATGCTATGCCCTCTCCTTTACAGCATATTTTCTAACATCTAGGATCTTCCATGCATTTGGCTTAATCTCAAACATGTGTCTTAAGACTTCTTTTATATCAACTGTTGACTTGGATCAATTAAAGATAGGAGGAGGAGCTGTAAATCATGGCGTTCAGCTCATTTGGGATCATAAGATGGGGTAAAAAGAGTAGTTATTGAATCCCCTCACCTTCTTTTCTGTGCAAGTTCAGAAGAAGAATTTTGTGTAGTTTCAGAACTGGCAATAGTTTAGTTTCCCATGAAGACAAAGATGACATCTTGCCTGGGGCAGCTAACATCAACAATGACTCCAATTTGCTAGTGGCAAATTCAATATGGCTTCCTGTTATACTTCAGAGGAAGAATCTCAACAGTTTTACTAGCCCTGCGATGAGAAAACTGGAGAGATTCTTACAGAAGACAAGTGGTTTGTCTGGCTTGTTGTACTTGTGTGTGCACACCCTGTGTTCGCACTGGAACATTAAGGGTGTAGTGAATAATATCTTCCTGTGGGTATGTTTGGAGCATGCCATTATGAGTTCCTTTTTGTTTACTGTAGTTACTGTTGTAGAGCTGGCTTTAAAAACTGAGTATAAATGGCAAAAGTATAAGAGATGATCTGACTTCTACCTGGAAGTACCCGTTACGTGCTTAGTTCCTTAGAAAGGTTTGCTGTAGGGAAAAGTGGTTGCCTGACAGATGGCATTCTGATGAGCTCAAAGGATTGATAGTTGGGACAAGATACTATTTCTGATTGTTGAGGGTCAACCCTCCTGGGTTCCCTCTCCCAGCCCATATGTTATAGCAAATCCTGCTTGCAAATACTTTTCACTAATGAAGTAGCAAACAATTATTATGCTGTTACTCTGCTGCAGAAACAAGACTCCTAAATGCTAACCATTTTAGAGAAGACCCAGCTGTAGCAGAGGGCAAGAAACTGAGTTCTCATCGCATTCTATTTTAGAGAAAGTTCTTGAGGAGGGATTTCCCTCAGGAGTTTTGGAAAGTGGGCATAACAATACTTGTTATCTTAATTATGCATCTCACTTGTGCTCAATCTAGCCTGTTGAGTATCAGCTCAGAAAAAAAATGAGATGATCTGGCAAAATTTGAGCCTGATAATGATCCTACAGTCTCAGCTGCAAGAGCCACTGGCAACGAGCTGAGAAGTTAAGTTCACTTCTTGACCTTTTTATTCACTGTTTGATAAGCAATGATGCATGAGATGTATATCATAAGTAGCAGTGTGGGTCCCATGGTGGTAGTGATGAGAGCTCTCCAAAGTCTCTTTCCATAAAAAAAATACTCCTTTCCACTTTGGAACTGATACTGTCAACTTTTTGTCTCAAGAACTGCCATGTAATGTGCAATAATTAGGTCATAACATTTGGTTACTTTCATGCAGTGAGGAATGTCTCCTGCTGATGTCTGCATAACAAACCAGCTTGGTCTGCACATATAACAGACATTTAAAAGTGTTGTTTTGAGAGTTCCCTCAGTTTTCTGTTCTGTTAGGAAGTCCATGAGATGGACAAAAGCTGAGAAAGTGGGGGACTTTGAGAAAGAGATAGGTACAGGTATAAGAGTTAATTTTGATGTAAATATATGGTGAATGATGAATATTATTAGGGCTAGTGTGGTGTGAGGGACAATGTGGTGTAGTAACCTGTAGACCAGGGTTCTGTGACCACTTGGCTATGGAAACCCACTGGGTGCGTCACACTCTCTCAGTCCCAGAAACCTCCCTGAAATATCTGCCTTAGGGTTGCCGTAAGTTGGAAGAGACTTGAAGGCACACAACAATAACAGTGGTCTGAGTGTTGGACCAGGACTCTAGGAGACTAGCATACAAATCCTCACTCAGCCATGGAAACCCACTGGGTCACCTTGGGCAAGTTACACTCTCAGCCTCAGAGAAAGGCAATGACAAAGACCTCCCCTCCTCTCTCAACAGCATCCCAACTTCCCAACTCCAACTGCAGCAAGTGAGTCCCTCCTGTACCTCAGGAGTGTCTGGTTAAGCTGGTGGCCTCCCTTCTTTGGTCCTGAGGGAGGGGTCTATGGAGCAAAGAGAGATGGCTGCCTTTGCTTGCCCTTGGTTCCAGGGCACCAAACTATGCCCCTGGGAGAATGAGTGGATAAACAAAATCTTTTGGAATGTCATTCTCAGCCTTTTGATGCCCTCCACATTGATTAGTATGCCTGTTGGAGACTGGAAACCACTTAAGGGATCTAGAATAGCATGAAATTAAACTAATTTAATTAGTTTAGCAGACCAAGTGCTAGGCTTGGATGGAAGGGGAAAGTCTCTGAGATTGAATCTCTGTTCAGCCATCAAGCTCACTGAAGCCCATTTCTCTCTCTTTACCTTACTTTGCTTTACCAAGATGTGAGGATAAAATAAGTCCATTCTCACATCTGCCACCCTGAACTTCCAGGGAAAGAAAGAGATACAAATG